>PITA01004601.1:50588-121588 GCA_004023965.1 Spilogale gracilis | reverse complement strand
CAGAGAAAGACAATTATCATATGGTTTCACTTATTTGTGGAACATAAGGAATAGCATGGAGGACACTAGGAGAAGGAAGGCAAAAATGAAAAGGGGGAAATCATAGGGGGCGATGAGCCATGAGACACTATAGACTCTGGGAAACAAATGTGCAGGTTTAGAAGGGAGGGGGTCTGGGGGTTTGGGTGAGCCTGTGAAGGTTATGGATTGCAAGGAGCCCTGGGTGTTGTACACAAAGAATGAATCATGGAACACTACATCAAAAACTGATGATGTACTGCATGGTGACTAACATAACATAATATAAGATAAAAAAGAGAGAGAGAGAGAGAGAGAGAGAGAGAGAGAGAGTTCCAAGAGATGCCCAATTAAGATAAGTAAAAGTGAATCTGAAGAGAAGAGGGAAGAAATTGTCTGCAAAGGAGACACGAGAATACCATACCAGCGTAATTGGTAATGGTCAAATAGCTGCTAAAGGAGCCTGGACCAAGAATCATTCAACAGACATTTAGGGAACACCTCCTAGATATACAACTGTGTTGTAGGTATATGAATGACATGCAGAGATATACAAATTTGGTTGCCCTCTCTGAACTTAACAATCTGTTTGGGAAAATGGTATGCACAAACATCCCATAGAGTTGAAAAATAAAGCAAAATTTTCCAAAATTGTGTGTGGTTGAATGTTACACGAGTGGTACAAACATTAAGCTCTGTAAGTTAGGAAGAGGGAGGATCACAGCAAGTAGAAGCATTGCAGTGGCTTTGTCTTGTCTCTCGAGTCTATTCTGGATATCAACAAATGAAAAAAATTTAGAAAGGCTGAAAAAAATGAAGCTGCTTCAGGTGGGACAGAGATACATGGGCACAAAACGGAAGGGAGAAATCATGAAACGTATGAAGAGGCAAAGTTGACTTACTCCAAAAGACAGAAGGACGTTGTGAGTTGTGGTTGAGATCCTGGTTCAACTGTATTCCAGCTGGGTGGCCTTAGCCAGATCACTTCACCTCTCTGTGCCTGACTTCATCATCTATGCAGGGAAGCAATAATTCCATGTCCCTCACAGGTTTCTTCTGAGGATTTAAGGACTAAGTTTATAAAATGTACTTACAGGAGTTCCTAGCAATAGGAAGTGTTCAATAAGTGAGTTTTAATATTGTATGTGCTTGGCAAATACATATGTGTAGTGTCAATACAGAATGGGTGCTTGATAAAATTTAGCTGACTCAAGGAAGAATGGATACAAGATCAATGAGGCCAGCTAAAGCCCAGTATGGAATAGCCTGAATGACTAGGTCCTAGATTTTCACTTTATCCTATAGCCAATTGCAAGCACTTGAAATTTAAAAAAAAAAAAAAGCCATTAATTTTTAATGTACTTTAAGCAAAATAGATCTGGTAACAATGTGTCAGAGAGAATGGAATAGATGGAAATTAAAGTCAAATAAATTAGTCTATATTAGAGTGATATTCAAGGTTCAGATTAAACTGCTGGTCCTATAAGGATGGAAAGAAAAGGATGGATTTGAGAGCAAAGCCTAGGATAACGTGCAGGTGCTTGATGATTCCTGGGTGGGGCAACTAGAAACAAAGAGTCAAATATGAATGCTACTTTGTTCGATAGCAGCTGGATGGTTAAGCTAGCAGATCCCAGGATGCTATACCAAGATCTTCTTTTGGGGATGACATTATTTTTATGAGTTTGATTCTGTTTTAGACATTCTGATAGCAAGATTATCAAGGACATGCTGGTGGATCTAATCCTTCCAGCAGTTGCAGTGACACCATCAAAGGTCTGAGGCAAGTTTCCAGAATACAGTTTGAAAGTAAACAGCAGAGGAATGAGAACCGAAGCCACAGAGGTCAGTGAGCTGTGCTAGGAGTTCATGGTTCCTCGAAAAGGTCCATTAGCTTGTTTCCACAAATATGTATGTGACATCTATGCTGATCTGGAATTCTGAATCTGGAGAACACACCAATATGGAAACAGGAAGACCAGTAAGTGAGTAGGTTATGTTTGGAAAGGAAGGCAGAAGCCCACTGAGGGCACCTGGGTGGCTCAGTTGGTTAAGCAACTGCCTTCAGCTCAGGTCATGATCCCGGAGACCCAGGATTGAGCCCCACATCGGGCTCCCTGCTCAGCGGGAAGCCTGCTTCTCCCTCTCTCACTCCCCCTGCTTGTGTTCCCTCTCTGGCTGTGTTTCTCTCTGTCAAATAAATAAAATATTAAAAAAAAAAAGAAGCCCACTGAGCCATACTCTGAATACAATTTTACATTTACTACATTATGTTAAGATTTAATCTGGCTTTTATTGAATTGTAGTTCAAAAGTATAAATAATTAAATAAGATAATTATTGAAACAGTATTCTAGGGAACTTCTTCACTCTTGGTTTAGCTTCCACTGCCCAGGTGTTAAGTTTTAATAATTATGTCATTAATAAATAGCAATTTGCTGTTTTTATCACATAGTAGATATCCTATTAAATCCAAATTAAGATATTTTATTAAGCATTTCACAGTCCTGTGGGGCTGGGAATGCACATACACTGCATGGACCAGGTTACTCTGCACAACACATGCAGGTCTATGCATCCCAGATGGCCTCCTTTATTGCCAGTGACACTCTCCTCTTGCCTCTTCTCTGTAGCAATGGTCTGAGATGCCCAAGGCAACCCAGAATGGTTTTCACAGCTTCTTCATGGCTCCTTCACTGTTAAGGCCTTGGCAACTCTGTCCTTACAGTACTGGTTTCTGGACCCCCATAGAGACTGTCAGGTGCATGTCAATGGTCTGGTGCATAAATGTTCAATCCAAATCAAAAAGCTCTTAAAGATGCAATCAAGCAGATGTTGGTTTGTGGCTAATCCATCTTTTCACACTGGCCACTGTATACCAGCACAAAGTATTGTGCAAAATTGAGTTGTTAATCAATGGAGTCAAGCTATAGTGGATGGTATATGGTATATATGGTATATACATGGTGGTATATGTTATATACTTGATCTAGGACCTTCTTTCCTTCATCTAGACTGAACAGAGAGGAGTTGGTCATGGAGCATGAAAAATCCCTTGAGGTCTAAACCTCCCTTGAGGTTTCCTCTTAAAACACCATAAGCCATTCATTCCTTGACTCAGATCGATTCTGCTTGTCTTTCTCCATGCTCTTTGCCTGGCTGATTCTTATTCTTTAAATCTTATCTCCTCCATGAAGCCTTCCTTGATCGTCTTTTCTAAAGTGGAACCTCTCATATCAGATGATTTCACAATTGCTATCTTCTTCCAAATAAATGTAAGCTCTGTTGTTCACCTTGTTCATTGACGTGCTCTGCACATACCATCATGCTTGGCACAGCTGTTCAATAAATATTTTTGTATGAATGAGTTGGGGTATTTTTATAAGACTGTCTGGAAATGCAAATAAATGGAAAGGAATGACCTTCCTCAAGATCTTGAAATGACCCCCAAAGACTCTCTGCATCTATAGTAAATACAGATAGCTACTATTTATTAAATACCTACTGTATAATAGACATTTTACTTATTTTGCTTTATTTTTTCCCTGTATTAACCCCATCGGTAGGTATTATTTCTAAAGTGACCAGTGTCCTGTTTTACCTAGATCTGAGGAGTTTCCTGGAACACAACAAGACTTTCAGGCTTAAAACTGGAAAAACTCCAGGCAAATGGGGGGTGTTGGTCAATCTAATTATTTCCTTTCCTACATTTCACAGATGAGGATAATTATATGCAGAGGCATCAGGAAAGTTGTTCAAGGACATACAACCTAAAATTGCAAAGTTGTAGAGTGTTTTTTGTTGTTGTTGTTGTTGTTAAATAAGGGGTTCTATAAGCTACAATTTTTTTAAAAAAAAACATGTGGAAACAGACACCATGTATGCACATCCACATACAGATGGACACTGACACATTATGAATCTCTGTTGTGCGTTAGATATTTTACAGGGAGCTTGACTCCATTATTTTATTTGATCTTGACAGGATTCTGTGAGGTAGTACTACTATTCCTATTTACAGATGAAGAAACTAAGGCCTAGTGAATTTTTTTGATTTGCTCAGTTATCCAAGTAAGCGTTAACAGTAGGACCTGAATGTAGATTCTGTATGATCCAAGGTATAATGTCTTCGTAAGGAGAGTTAAGTCCAGTGGAAGGCAGAGTCCCAACACTGTGACCTTTGGGGCTTACTGAACTCATTGGTCCCTCACCCATCACCCCCCTTTACCTCTCTGTGTGAATATTGGCATGCCCACAGTACATTCGGGAAAGAGAGTCCTCTCTGTTCATTTGTATATGGTGTTATTCTCCATCTGAAGAGTGGAGGGGAGGTCTCAGTGTATGTTTCTCGGACCGTCTCAGAGTTGCGTGAATGTCTTACCCTTCCCTTGCTCCATCACAAGCACTTCTGCATCAGCACCGTCACATTCAGCGTCCACTACTGTGAGCTGAGGCAGAGCTGTGAGGGAGCTGTAGCCTTCTTGGGTGGCTTTCATCAGGGGGAGCACCATAGGCGCTGCTTCCCACAGCCAGGTGTTCCTTGTTGTCTTTCCCCCACGGTGGAGAAATAATTGGTCAGATCCACTGCTGGGTCCACTGAGATCTTATTTGGACTGAAAAGACTAGGTCTGTCCTTCCATCTTCTGTTCTTCCTTTACTTCTTCCTTCCTCCTTCCCTTCCTTCCTCCCTTCTATCTTTCCTTCCTTTTCAATAAAAATGTTTGTATAATGGATTGTACATTCCAATATTGTGCGTTCTGTGGGATTTTTTATCCCTTGATAAAAAGAACCCTAATCATTGCATCAGAAGATCAGGTGAGACCAGACCCAACAATTCCTACCTGCATAAACTCATGTAAATCATTTAACGCACTGATTAGTTTAATTATGTCACTATTTGCCTCTTCAGAATAGATGTTCTATGTATCAGACGAAACTATGAGAAATCACATTTTAAACATAAAGTACTATTCAAATGTGATTTATTAGTGTTACTAAAAATGTGTATCTCTAGAGGCCACTGTGAAGACAAATATAGACATTAGGAGCTGTCGGGGAGATGCTTCAGTTTCAAGGTTGAGATGGGACTCTATCCCTCACCAAAGTAGGTGCTTTTTACTACTGCAGATGAACTAGAGCTCGAGACAAACATATCTTTAGGTGAGGACACAAGCTACTCCCTGTGGTGGGGATGTGCAACAGGACCCTATTTCCTTGCCAGCAGTGTGCTTGCTACCTCCACTTCCCAGAAAGAAAAGGTCAGACAGTTGAAATCCCAAATCAGAGTTTGAAAAATGCTCTTAATGACAAAGCTCAGGCAGGCTGTTATTTCTTTTACCAAAGCCTTTTTGTCACTTCTTACATCTCATTCTTCCTCTCCATATTCAAAACCTCATGTTGGCTAGAAAATCATGAAGCTCTAAGAGAAAAGCTAGTGATTTATTCAGGATTAGTGATAAACCACTGGTTCTGAAGTTTGGAATTTGTTCCTTTCAGGATCAGCTGAAATGTGGAAGGAAGTTTTTATGAGCTCTGCTCCCTCACCCAGTTTAGTTATTCCTGATAGAGACATAGGGGAATAAAATAAACACCATGCATTCCTCACTCTATGCTTTCCTGCTTCTGGGCATATTAGCGTAAATTGAATTTCACAGCAACTTACCTGTAACCGTAAGTGCTCCATTATATTTGGCAACATCCAAGAAATTTCTAAGAAGCATCTCTTCATCAATTGTTGAATGTGGGAACATAAGAGTATCATTACTAATCATGATATGGATCCGCCATCCATACAGAACTTGTTAACCAGTTTCTAGTAGAATAGCCCGCGTTTTGTGTTAAATGTGCATGACTACCTTTATGCTTCACTCACCAAATATAACCGGGTCATGAAGGGGGGAGAGAGGGAATCGAAAGGGAAGGGCCACTGAATGCCTCCCATACTAAGCACTTTGCTAGAGGTTGACATTCACTGCTTCCTTTTAAATCCTCCTGGAAATTCATATTCATTATCCCCATTGCATAATAAAGACAACGAAACTCAGAGAACTTAAACATCTAACTCAAGGTCACCATATAGGAAGTCAGACAACTGCAACTCACTGATAAGGTGTCCCTAAAAACTCAGCTAAACTTTACACAAATTAGCGATCCTCAAAAACTAAAATAATGCTTTTCCAAAGGGACTCAGTTAATAACCTGATTCACTTACATCATGTCATGAATAAAAAAAGAGAAATTCAAGATATTACTTTTTATTATTATTCCTCATAGAAGAGAACTAGCATTTGTTGAGTGCCTAATAAATACTAGGTACTTCTTATGCATTTTCCCATTTAAAGCAAACCACTGGGACTTTAAATAGCTAACAGTGTGCTCTAAATCCTAGTGCCACCTAGAGAGTGGCAGATCCCAGACCCCACCTCTTTCCACAGGGTTTTCGGAAATCAAACGGAATTTGTAGGTATAATTGAAGCCACTTAGTGAACTACTAATCATTCCACAAATAAATGCTATTGTGACTGAGATGATGCTGAGTTCAATCAATTAGTGGTAAACAGCATAATTGTCTGCGGTAAAAATCCACCTTGGAATCAGAATCACTGACCCTGATTTCTTTAGAGCACACCTGTGACATCCCTGACATGCATGTTTTCTTCACATGCGTCTCCAAGGTGGAGAAGTTTCTGATGGCAGGAATTTCTGATGCCTCCTGATTCTAATTCCTGCCCACCAGGAACTGTCTACTCTTGTTTTCGCCAGCAGCCAGAGCCTGCCACAAAGCATCTTCAAGCAGTTTCCTTTGTTCCCCTGGCCTCTGGCATCTGGCCATGTCTCTTGTTTTCCTAAATGGAGAATACAACTGGTGTCTATGAAGTGCCCGTTAAGGTAAGCTATAGAACCATGTCTGCCATTTTGCTCTGAGCACAGCCCCTATCAGCTGTCCCCTCCTCCAGAAAGACTTCCTTGCTTAAGATCCAAAAGATTTCCAGAGAAACAGGACACAGACCCCATCTGGCTCAGGACAAGGCTGGCTACCCCAGGCCTTACCTGGAGAAACTCTTTAGGGGGGTCCTTTTTCTCCAAATTGAGGAAAAGATTAGGTAACTTTGCCCCTTTGATGCTCCTGCTTCTGCTCAGAAACCCACCTTGTGGAGAGAAGAATGGTCTTTCTACAAGACTCAGTGCTGTCACCCAACCCCAGGACGGAGTTCACACTTCTCCATCTTGTGACAGTACAAGGAACCACATATGTGTGTCTGTATATGTCACCATAATCTCTTGGACTCTTGGCAAGGATTCTTTTGGCTTATAGTCTCCTCTTGCCCTTAAGAGCTTCCCCTTTTCTGGCTGCCATATGCAAGTTAGATGGAGACAAGGGTGCAGAGGTGGAGCCCCTGGATCCTGGAGGTCCCACACTCAGCCCCACAGAAGCCTGCTATCCGCTGGCTGCCGATGGTGCCAGGCTCACTTACCACCTTAGCTGCCTCAGTGGCATCTTTGGCTTTCATTCCTAATTGCCTAAAAGCAATGGTAGTTATGGACTCACACATGGGCTATCCAACCCTGTGCAACGGGGGACGCTACTGACTGCAGTCGGGAGGTTGCGCGGAGTCCTCCCCACCCCACCCTTGACTGTGGTAAGGCTCTTCTTTTTCTCCTCAATTATGTGCAAGTTTGAATGCAGAGGAAGGGAAGCGGCCTGGGGGAGTGCCTGCCTCTCTCCGTCTGAGCACTGCTATCACTTAAGCCAAAATAAAAATCTGAGTTATACCCACACTCCCTGTGACCATGCTCTTTGGGAATAATTTAGGCATGTGCAAGAAATATCTCATTATCTGGCCTTGAATCATCTCATTATCTGGCCTTGAATCCTGAAGCCCAGAGAGTGGCCCCACCACTGTCCAAAGTGACTTGTCAGTTGATTTTAAACTGATTTCTTGTTTCTGAGGCCTTATTGCCACTAAATCCCTTATAAAGGTTAAGGTCTGTGAACAGATCAAGGTGAAGCCTCTTCCCCTCCAGCTCAAGGGGCGGGGATACAGGCCCGTCTGTTTTAAGCTACAAATTCTCCGTGATTGTGATGACTCTGTTAACCCCCCTGTGAAATGTCACAGTGCTGGCGCAAGTGAGGAAGCAGGTAGGAAAGAAAAAAGTTCCAACATGACTTCTTGTTAATACAAAGCTTGTCAAACATATCACCTAGAAATACCAAATGTCTTTATTAGATTCTTTTATCTCCCCCCGAGACTGGAGGGACGCAACCAGTTGCTTCTCGGTGGAGATGTCATCATCCAGAAACTAATTAAAGGCTATGCAGGAAGCTGGGTCTCTCGCACTCCGGAGAACAAAATGCATTAGCAACCGAAGTAAAAAAAAAATATATATATATATATATATATATATATTACAAGTGAACTTTATATCGAAAAGGGCAAGTTGGGAATTTGACAATAACTCTCTTTCTCCCTCATCAGCTCACAGCAGGCGGAAGTGGGCCCACCAGGATGTCAATGAATCTTGACACGGGGCCATCTGCTCTCCTGCATCACTCAGGCAGAGATTTCTGCTTTCCTGGTACTGAGGGCAGTAGAACAACTGACCGCTTACTATGGAAAATACAACTGCCTGGTCTCCATGCCAGGATACTCCCATACTCCCTTCCCCATTAGCGTGCAAGTCATGCACACTCAGGACAGCATTAATTTATCTGTGCACATCAAGGAGCTTCACTTCTCCCTCTATAAGAAAAGATAACCTAATAATTACCCTTCTCATAGGGCTATCCTAGGAATTCAATGAGTTCACGAGCGTAAAAAGCTAAGGACAATACTGTACATAGAGTGTGTGCTCAATAAAGAATAACGATTGGCCTACTTGTCATCTTTATTTCATTGTTCAATAGAAAATTTTACTTACTATGTCTTCAACAGAATTCCGGATCCCTCACCTCCCCATCCTACTTATGGAATCCTAGTTAATGCCATCATCATCATCTACTTAGTTGTTTTGGACAAAGACACAGGATTTTGTGATCTGTCTTTATATCTCAATTTCCACACTTGTTATGAAATACTGTTGGATTTATCTCAGAAATAACCCTTACCCTGCTTTGCTCCCATTTGCTTCCTTCTTACCACCCTAGTCCATCATCTTTCTGGTCCTCAAACTTCTCCACTGACATGGACATTCTATTACCTGCATCACAACTGCAGTGATTAAAAAGAGAAACAAAATTTAGATCGCATTCCCTGCTTGAAAACCTCCAAAGGCACCTGACTACAGTGAAATCTGAAGTTCATACTTGTTTCTCACACAGTGGATCCCACGGGAGCTCTGACTTTCGGTGGCTGCTTTGCCCAGAATTAACTGCACTCCGATCCCGACCTGCTTTCTATTCCCTGAAGATGCTAAGTTGACTTTTCCCTCATGCCTTCGCAATTTCTGCTCCTTCTAGAAATGCCCTTTCCCCAGATCTTCATATGGCTTATTGTTTGTCATTTGGTTCTTATTTCAATTGTCACCTACTCTGCATCCTTTATGCCCATGCCACACAGGATATCTTCCTATCCCACCCAATTGCTCTGCTTGCATTACCTTGGGACACACATGCATTCCCTGAAGTCATGATTTGTTTGGTATTTGTTGTTTATGTTTTCTCATTAGAATGTGAAACCCATGAGAACATAACTTATCCATATTTCCCCATTCTGTCCCGGTCACCTCGAATAGTACCCAGTACACAGTATGGGGCTCAGTAAATTTCTGATGAATCCCTGAACTCCCCTGGTCAGAATTAATCATTCCTTTCTTTGTCTTCCTGTGTCCCTTTGTTCAAACGCTCTCATAGAGCATATCATACGCTGTCTTAGTAAATGTTGGTATAAGCATCTAGCACCCTCACTAGAATATGAGACTCAGAAGGAAAGACTATACCATTTTTATTTCTTTTCTGAGCTTCACCTTTTATATCCCCCAGCATGGAGCAGTGTTCCTTGAAAAGAGTTGAAGAACAACCGAGTGTTCATATGTGTGTTCGAACTTCATCATACATATTCTCTTACTGTGGCTCTATGGTATTGAAGTAGATATTTTTGGTAACAGGTTCTGTTCCCAAAGATTACCTAACTATTGACACCAGAATGATTAAATTGTTACCGCCACACCACACAACCCAGAAGCTGCACCAGTAGTCTATGTGCACGCACGTACACACACGATCTATCGTGAATCAGGGGGGCAGAAGAACTGTATTTCCTACTACCGAATTCACTGTTTGTCATGAAGCCAGAAAAAATGTCAACAGGCTTTTGAGAAGTCCGAGTTCAGTGCCTTCCTCTTGGGCACTAGGACATCAATGAAAACAATGGGCTACAGGCTACTCTTCTTTTAGTGAGAAGGTTGTGTTGAGTAACACAGAAAAGCTAAACAAAAAATCTGTCACCAGGCAATAAATTAAAAATAGGTCTGTGCTACTGAACATAAATCAGTAACTTTAATACTCCTCCCCTGAGCTGGGAATCTTCAAGGAACATAGGACAGGTGTCTCCAAGCTGAAGTATTGGTTAAAAAGCTGTCCTTTAAATTACATTTGGGCTATTTCTTTTCTGGCTGGCTGTATTTTTTGTGATCTATCTGGAGGTTTAAAAAGACACACAGAAAAATAAATCTCAGTTCCATTAAGCACACACTATGGACTTGCATATTTGTTCTTATCTTTGGCCTCCCTTCCTTTCTATCATCCCCCGCCCCCCTCAACCTCCCAGCGCCATCAAACATCGGCACCAGAAAATGTTTACGATTACTCCAGACACTGATACTAATCTAATTCCCTGTAATTGCTATTCATCATCATGTAGGCTTCTTTTCTCTTTTATTAAGCTCTAGTGCTCACAACCCACACATCCTATAACTCCAGATATAAACTCATATATGCTTATTTCTAGAGTCAGAATGGTGGGCAAAGGGATCAGATCCCATCTATGCTGTCAATCAGAGAACAAGGGTCAGTGGAGACAGCCAAGGGCGCAACACTATGGGTCTAGATGAGATTAGCACAAGTTAATGTACTTGCCTTCATTTGAAATCAGGCGCAGGCCCCTACTGAGATGAATCAATATTTAATAATTGTGAGATACGGTTATGTGTATGGAAAGGGGTCTCCTTTTCACTCTCACGGGGAACTGTTTTCAACAACACTGCACATATAGCATCTCATAATGTCTGGTGCTAGCTCCTCTGGCGATTCCTATTTTTATCAGCAGCACCATCCACTTCTAAAATGCATAACAAAGATAATAAGCTAAACCCCAAAAGAGATCTGCCTAGACCAAAGTGGGTAGGGACTGGCACGAGTACATAAAAATAGGCAATGGAATTTTCTTTACTGCAGCTGTGGGCTGGGAAGGGTGCTCTGGAGTCTGGGAGGAAAAGGAACAACTTTATTTCCAAAAGTACTTATCGGTGCAGAATTGGAAAGCCAGCTTCCCAGAGCCATGGCACGTCATTGAGAGAGAAAAGACACAAGCTCCTGCCCCCTCAGCTCTTCAGTCCTCCCAGCCTGTAATCCTGAGCCAATTACAGTTCATCATGCTTAGGCTTTCTCAACTATGATAGGATGGTTTGGAGTTAGCCAGAGTTTCTCAGCCTCGGCACTATTGGCCTTTGGGGCTGGGCGTTTCTTTGTTGTGTGACCACTGTCCTGTGCATTGTCTCGTGCTGTTTAGCAGCGTCTCTGGTCCATGCACTAGATACCAGTAGCCATTCTGTCCCCTCACCCCTGAGGGGAGTCGAAACAACTGAGATTGTCTCCAGACACTGCCAAATATCCCCTGGAGGGTAAAGGCATCATCACACACCGCCTTCCACACACAGAATCACTGGGCTGGCCAGCCCTTGAAAGGAATGCCTCCCAACTTTCTGACTCTGTGACAGTTGTTTGAAAGCTTCTCCCACACATCTCTCTCCTTCTAGTTGCCCCGTTGGGGTTCACCTTCACAGCAGAGTCATACTGGTCTGCAGTGAGCCAACCTTCTCAGCCTTGAAAGGCTCTATGGTGCTAAATGCATTCCCATCCCCCCACCAGACACCCCTCAGTTCCAGCTCCAGAGACAGATGCCACGTGCTTACGCACCTTCTTGCTCTCTTGTCCAGCCCAACTGGAGGTTCCAGAAACGCTCCCACTTTTGTACTCTTCCTGTGCCTGTTTCATCTCACTGCCCCCTTCTGCAGGTCACCGACAGTGTGCGGAGCTGCTGCTGAATGGCTCATTACCCAGGGCGAATTCGCCAGAGAGGAGCCTCAGCCTGAGCACTGTGATGAATCCTTCAATTGGCTAGGAATGAATGCATTAATCTGGGCCTATTAGAGTCTTTTATCAGGCTGCCTAAAATATACTGCCTTTCCGAAGCACACTGAGCAGGCATTTCACCCTAAAGGGCTATGTGGGAGGGGAGCACTATATGGGCACTAACTAAAACAGAACAGCTAAGAAAAATATAAAGGGGGGGGTGAGTGCAGAGAAGCTAGATATGATTTTGCTGGATGCACTTCTCGACTTTTCATCTTGTTTTTTTTCAAGGCACTGAAGCCTAAAAAGAAAAAAACAAACAAAAGCCAACAAACAAACAGAAAAAAAACAAAACAAAACAAAACAAAAAAAACAACATCTGAGCAACTTTTTTTTTCCCAGTGAGAATGAAGTAAAGACAAGCAAGACTTTGAACAGGTAGGTGCTAAGAGTAGCAAATTTCCCTGTGGAATTGCATGGTGAGATTAGGGAGGCCACAGACCCGCTGGCTCAGACTCCATCGTGCACACAGTGAGGCTGAGATTGTGCCTATGTGGATGCTGGTATTCAGAGACACACACTGTTCTCCTAGCACGCAGTCAAGAGAGCGGTCCCTTGCATACATATGCCACAACCGCTTGCCCCTCTCTGAAAGTATGACCCCAAGCACATTTCCCATGCCATCATCCAAGCACTGAGAGCCTCCTGAGTGAAGTCACAAGGACCTGCAGCTGGGGGAACCCGATGTAGCCGTGCCTGGGCATTGGAACCAGGGAGAAACCACAGGACTCCTCAATCCAGCACACAGTGGGGCCAAACGGTTGATGTCTTAGGGTTTATTAGTTCCATGCATAAAACAGAAATTATTATGATGCCTTTGCCTAAGAGAATTCTTGTGAGAGCTAAATTAGGCCTTTTCTGTAAAAGTGTTTTCATATCAATAAAGAAAAGAGAATATGAAATATAGCTGGGATGCCATGACCTGAAGGCCAGAACTTTCCATCTTTGGGGGAAAGACAGGCTGTCCAATGCAGTAGCCATGCAGGCAATGAGGTGGTGTCTCTATCTTCTGCTGCCATCATGAATTTCAGGAGGCCTTCAGGGAACTCCAGGAGCCATGATACAGGACCCAAGGTAAAGACAGGAGGCTGCCCATGTAACCTGAGATGTAATGGGATTTCCACAGAGGAGACCTGGGCTGTCAGAAATAGACAAACTAATTTATTCATGGGTCTTCTGGCCACTGACTAATCCCTTTAACTTTGGCTGCTCTGTTTTTCAATCTGCTTGATCACGCCCTTACTATGATTATTGCTCTTCACAGGCAGAACATCATGAGATAGGATCAAGTGAAACTTGGGCTCACCTAGGTGGTCCCAGTGAGGGGAGAGAGATTCTGCAGAGCTCAGTGGTCAAGTCCCAGTCACCAAAAGCTCCCGTTGGCATTCCTTTCTTTCTGTCGTTAGTAAATTTGGAATCATCTGGGCTTCCCAAAAGCCTGGGATTTATTGATTTCAATCATCTTCTTAACCACCTAAAGCAGAACACTTTAGATTTGACTTTAACTTTCCCTAATCTCTCAATTTCTAGGGTGGCAAAAGATTAATAGGCAAGTGCGGCCATTATTTTTGATTAGGATGAATTAACTCCAGTGCAGCTGTCTGCTTTTCAGTGCCTTGACCCATTATTTGACGATGCACAAAGCAGGATCAACATTAGAAATTACAAGTACCCCAAAAATCAAACAAAAGTAATTGATGCTACCAAGCCCTGCAGCCACTTTTTATTCTACCCTAGGCTATCTCCCAGATTTCAGAAAAGCTGTGCTCTTGGAGAACTAACTTCCATCCTTCTTCCATGCCAGAGACCTGGAACCTACTTTGATGATTGTGACCAGCAGATACTAAAGAGAGACTCTTCTTGTTGTTGCTGTTCTCTCTTTTTTTTTTAATAATGAGTTTCCCCCCCCCACTATACACAGCAAAAATAGCAATGCCTGGCCATTTGTTTTGGAGTGGATTACCATGGCCCATTTATGTAGCTATTGGGGAAGGAAGAAAATAACTATTTGTGGTATAACAAAATCATATGCAATGAGATAATTGGAAGGCAGCAAGCTCTAATTTTGGGTATCGTTTCTCATTAGACAAGCACTGGAAAAACTCTACGTGCATTATAAATGCAGAGCTTATTTCATTTCGATGCTCTGATGAAAGACAACTTCCTCTCTAGAGAAAGAAAAGTGAGAAGAGAGCATTAAAGGGAACAACAAAAGGTTTGATACCTCTTGCAAAAATTGTGTGCCTATATGTTTGTAGACATGCCTACCTATGTACTTGTAGACTTACATACACGCATATGTGTGCATATCTACATACATGCACAGATACTGGGGACGGAGTGAGAGTAAACACCGCAGAAAGGGAATTTGATGATTAAGCATAGAAAGGCTTCCAAAATGGAGGACTTAGGGTTTTTTGTTTTGGTTCCCATTTTTGTTTAAAAGTTCTATTTCTATACCACTGAGTGCAGACAAGAGACTTTTTTGGAGGAACTGGGAGAATGACAGATCAAATACCATCATAAGGCTGTCACAATGTATAAAGAGTCTCAGGAAAATAATCTGGAGTGCTGAGGCAGAGTACAATAATAATCTAAATCAACAAAAATTAAAACAAAAAAGATGAGCTGAAAACACAAGGCACAGCCATACAGTTTCATAAGAATGTTGTCTCAAAATGCAAAATCTGACCTGATGATGTGTAGCACATTAATAATGTATGTTAACTTGACTGAAGGTCAACTGTTTATAACTGAATGTTTTGCCAGAAAACTATGTGTAGCTAACTCTTCATCAAATTCATGTGTTGGTGTTACAAGTAACATATATTCAAAAACTGCAGCACTGGGGCACCTGGGTGGCTCAGTCGTTAAGCATCTGCATTCAGCTCAGGTCATGGTCCTGGAGTCCTGGGATCGAGCCCTGCATCAGGCTCTCTGCTCGGCAGGAAGTCTGCTTCTCCCTCTCTCACTCCCCCTGATTGTGTTCCTCTCTAGCTGTGTTTCTCTCTGTCAAACAAATAAATAAAATCTCTTTAAAAAATGCAGCACTGAGATTTAGGGAGCTAGTCGTTCTATGGTCCTTCCTTCCAGGTACTAACAACTGAGGGATAAAGCAAAGCTTTAGATGGCATCAAAGGTCTATACCAATTTTACCAGCAAGACAGAAGGACTGGGTGTGTGGCAAGGCCCACAGGAAGAGGAATTCCCTGTTCCCCTTCTTTTTATTGAAACGTTGTGGATATACAATGCAATACTAGTTTCAGGTATACAACATAGTGATTGAACAATTCTATGCATTACTCAGGGCTCCCCATGATAACTGTAGTCACCATGCAATGATACTGCAATATTTGAGTATATTCTCCATGTTAGAGTCTTTAGGTCCATGATTTATTTATTTTATCTTTATCCATTTCATCCACTCCCCCCCCCCTTTGGCAACGAGGAGTTTGTTTTCTGTATTTAAGTCTATTTTTGTTTGTTCGTTTGTTTTGCTTTTTTAGATTCCACATGAAAGTGTCTTTCTCTATCTGACTTCTTTCACTTAGCATAATACCCTCTAGCTTTATCTATGTCATCACAGATGGCAAGACCTCATTATTTTTTGTGGCTGAGTAATATTCCATTGTATACCGCATCTTCCTTATCTATTCATCTATTGATGGCAGCTTGGGCTGCTTCCATATGTTGGCTATTGTAAATAATGCTGCAATAAATATATGGGTGTGTCTATCTTTTTGAATTAGTGTTTTCATTTTCTTTGGGTAAGGAAGCTTTTTTCCTAAAACCAATCCCATCCACTTATCTAGAAGGAGGTGGAAAAGCTGAATAGAGAGACCGTATCTCCACCTGTCTGTATACTGCAGGAACCCAGGGAGTGCGAGTGACCAATACACCTGGACAAAGACGAGTCTAAAATGATCTTGGGAGATAATTCTGCTTTGGAAATGGTCATCAGTGATCTATGGGTCAGCTGGATCAGCTCATCCTAACTGTTTCTTCCCCAAGAGAGCAAAGTAGGAGAAAAGAAAGGAAATATTTTCCCTGGCCCTAGCAAGGAGACACAACTTTTGGTGGAATTTTCCCTCTTCTGTTGGTAGACGTAGGATATGAGACAAGAAGAACCGTGGGTACTCCTAAAGCCAGTCCTTTCAAAAACCAAAATACTTTAAATATTTAAAATAGAGTATCCCTACATTTCGTGTTTTTGTTCAACTGTAAGTAAGGGGATGCTGAGATCAAAGGATTTTCTACATAAGTAACATAAGTAACCTTTATCAGGTAACTCATATGTTAAGCATGCCAGTAGTGCATGAGTTTAAAGGGGTGTAAGCATCATAGTCTAAAGCAAAACCAGTTGCCATTTGTCAATGGAGAACTTTTTGTCATTTGCCCTGACTATAGGGAAGTCAGCATGCTATACTTTAGCTCTTGTGCATGTATTTGCTTATTAGATATCAATTTATGAGTTCCAAGGACCTGCTAAAATCCTTTACTTTTGAATTAGACAGGATGGAAGCATTTTATACCAGCATTTTCCCAGTCCTAGTCCCCAGAACTTAATATTCCATGGGAATACTTTCTGGATAGTATGGCACATTTTACAAATGGAAAGAGCATTCATATATTTTTATTAAATTAATGTTTTTCAACAATTAAAATTTGTGAAAATTTCTTCTGAATAATTATTTCTGGTTTCATCCAATAGTACTATTTGTTTTCAAGCACAATAAAATAAAGTGGCACTTAGCCTGATCAGGAGTTTGTGACAATATTTTATTTTGATGGGAGAGGATCCAAACTTCCTATAAGTTCTTAGATCTAGAGAAAATATAGTTGCTCTGGTTCTCTCAAGGAACATGGAGAGCTTCAAATGGCACCTGTTTTGTAAAGGTAGTCATTTCTGATTTAGAGTATTGTACTAGGAAACACACAGTCCTTGGCTATTCCTCATAACAGTGATTGTAAATCTGCCTTCAGAGGTCCCTAAGTATGATGTTCACTAATCTAGAGTTTCTGTTGGAATGAAAATTCCTTCAGAAAAAAGGACCATGTTTTCCTGGTATTCTGTTGAAATTTCTAGTTAGGTGCCTGGTGCCAAATACAAACTGGAAATGATTAAAGCAAAGATTCAGGAGTCAAGGCCCTCAAATATTCTGTCTGTTCATTTCCATGCCAAATATAACCAGTGAGACATGTGAGCTTATCTGGAACAAGTTGGTACACCTCTCCCTGGTCTTCTCTGGGTCACTAAGAGTTCTTACAAATGTGTTCACTAATGCAACAGTTGAATAATCATTCCCTGTGTACCTACTATGTGCTAGTCCCACATAAAGGGGATGAAAATGAAAAGAGCAGGGACATTCAGGGCAAGGGTGCCCCAGTGAGTGCAGAAGTCAGTGATCTATGCTGCAAATCCTGTATAGCGCCACCGCAAGAGATGAGTG
This sequence comes from Spilogale gracilis, assembly GCA_004023965.1. Taxonomy (NCBI): domain Eukaryota; kingdom Metazoa; phylum Chordata; class Mammalia; order Carnivora; family Mephitidae; genus Spilogale; species Spilogale gracilis. Next base: position 103,772 of record PITA01004601.1, on the reverse strand, counting down.
TGTCAAATACGATGGGGACACAAGGAAGGGGAGGGGCAAATGCAAGGTAAAATGATGTGTGTTTAGGTCTCACAGGAAATGTGGGAGTATTAAAGATACAAAGGAAAGTGTTACCGGAAGCAATAACATCATATGTGAAAGCTCAGAGAAGTAACATCTCTGAAACACTAGGGAGTAAGCTGGTCCGTGTTCCTCTTCTGTAACATGGGTGGTCATGAGGGGTAGAAAACAGTGGAAAAAGACAATCCAGGGTCCCATTTTTCAGGTGTTCATATGCCCCACTAAAGAGTGTGGATTTATTTTAGGAAGTGGGAGAGATTATTCTAAGCAGGGGCATAACAAAAGCAAATTTATGTTTTGGAAGGATAATGCTGCCAGCAATATAGACTGCATGTTCTAGAGAGTGCTGAGGAGAAGTTTCTACTCTTACCACCAGAGTACTAACATCTTTACCACCTCAAATACCACCGCTCCTTTTCACTTTGAGCATTACCGTACATTTATCGAATGCCTATTGTTTATGCACATTAAAAATGATTTAAACATACCACCTCAATCATTTCTTGCAGTAACTCCATGGGATAGGCATTATTATTAACTTTATTTTATGTATGATACAGAGTAAGGTTAGGTAAAATGCTTAAGCTCACTCAGTTACTGAGTGGCAGAAGTATGATTTGGACACAGGTGGTGTGACACTGGAGTCTATATCATAACAGCCTTAATCTCAACATTGCTTGAAAATATTAAAAGTACTCTTCTAAAAAGGCATAATGTTAATCAAAGAGGGGAAAGGGTATTGTGCAAAAGGGTTAAGGAATATTTGGTAGATGGATTTAGAAGATAGGGATTTAAACAGCACCAACCAATAGATTTATTCCATAAAGAAAAATAGAACTATGCAGAAGACACCAGGATTTTTAGCTTGGTTGACTGGGTATATGCTGGTGCCATTTGTTGAGATGAGAAGTACCACTTGAAGACAACTCGTGAAATATACGGTGGTAATTCGCCATTCATTAAAAGTACTACCCAGAATCTGGACCCTTTTCCTATGTTTAAGAAACCCTTGATAGTGTGAGTCCAATATAAAACCTGATAAAGTCAAAAAGCTGTGCTTTTAAAATTGAAGAAGACACAAAAAGATGGAAGAGCATTCCATGCTCATGGATCGGAAGAATAAACATTGTCAAAATGTCTATACTGCTCAGAGCAATCTATACTTTCAATGCCATTCTGATCAAAATTCCACCAACATTCTTCAAAACGCTGGAACAAACAATCCTAAAATTTATATGGAACCAAAAAAGACCCTGAATCACTAAGGAATTGCTGAAGAAAAAGAAAAGCTGGGGGCATCTCATTAACTGACTTCAGGCTTTATTATAAAGCTGTGATTACCAAGACAGCATGGTACCGGCACAAAACAGAGAAATAGACCAATGGAACAGAGTGGAGAGCCCACATATGGACCCACAAATCTATGGGCAAATCATCTTTGACAAAGCAGGAAAAAATATCCAGTGGAAAAAAGACAGTCTCTTCAGTAAAATTTGGACAGCTACATATAGGAGAATGAAACTAGACCATTCTCTTACACCACACACAAAGGCAAACTCTAAATGGATGAAAGACCTCAACGTGAGGCAGGAATCCATCAAAATCCTGGAAGAGAACATAGGCAGTAACCTCTTTGACATCAGCCACAGCAACTTCTTTCAAGACACGTCTCCAAAGGCAAAGGAGTCAAAAGTGAAAATGAACTTCTGGGACTTCATCAAAATAAAAAGCTTCTATACAGCAAAGGAAACAGTCAACAAAACAAAGAGGCAACCCCCAGAATGGGAGAAGATATTTGCAAATGACACTACAGACAAAGGGCTGGTATCTAAGATCTATAAAGAACTACTCAAACTCAACACCCCAAAAGAAGATGAACACATCAAAAAATGGGCAAGAGACATGAAGAGGCACTTCTCCATAGAAGATATACAAACAGCTCACAGACACATGAAAAAAATATTCACGTTCACTAGCTATCAGGGAAATTCAAATCAAAACCACACTGAGATACCACCTTACACCAGTCAGAATGGCCAAAATTAACAAGACAGGAAACGACAAGTGTTGGAGAGGCTGCGGAGAAAGGGAAACCCTCTTACACTGTTGGTGGGAATGTAAACTGGTGCAGCCACTTTGGAAAACAGTGTGGAGATCCCTTAAAAAATTAATAATAGAGCTACCCTATGACCCTGCAATTGCACTACTGGGCATTTACCCCAAAGATACAGATGTAGTGAAAAGAAGGGCCATATGTACACCAATGCTCATTGCAGCAATGGCCACAATCACCAAACTGTGGAAAGAGCCAAGTTGCCCATCAACAGATGAATGGATAAAGAAGACGTGGTACATATATACAATGGAATACTATGCCTCCATTAGAAAGGACGAATATCCAACTTTTGTAGCAACATGGACTGGACTGGAAGAGATTATGCTGAGTGAAATAAGCCAAGAAGAGAAAGTCAAGTATCACATGGTTTCACTTACTTGTGGTGCATGAGGGTAACCTGGAGAACAGTGGGAGAAGGAAAGTAAATGGGAACTAGAGTAATCCAGGGAGAGAAACGAAACAACAGAGACTTTGGACACAGAAACAAACTGAGGGACTTGGAGGGAGGGGGTTAGAGGGATGGGAGGCCTGGTGCTGGGTACTGGGGACACCTAAAGTGTGGAGCACTGGGTGTGGGGAATGGGGAATGAATCTTGGAACACTGGAAAAAATTTAGGTAACAATAAAAAAATAATATTTAGTTAAATGGAAAAAAAAAGTTGTGCTTTTATACTCTTGTAGCTGGAGAATGTGCATATCAACTGGTCTCTGTCTACTGTATGCTCTTGTCAAAGACTCTGCCTCACTAGTAAGGAATAAAGAGGCAGAGACAGTTTGGACTTTATTCCTTTTGGGATGTGTAATACTCAGGTATGTCAGAAGGGCCACGATGGTGCCAAGAATAGTGCCTATGTTTGTTGTAGTGGCTGTAGTGCCCTGGTGAGACTCTTCCTTCATTTTGATTTTGTGTATGTGTATTAACCTCTTTCCCTTTTTTTGTATCAACCTACTGTCAGCTCTATGAGTTCTACATTGTACATGTAATCAATTCCACTTTTTAAAGTCAGCCTGAATTGATCTCTGTTGATTGAAACCAAGAACCCAGTAAGGTACAGAAAACAATAAGAGTTTGAAATATGTTGAGTTCAAGTGGTTTGCAGGACATACAAGTTAACATGTTTCCTAGATAACCTGAAATCATTTCAGAATTTAGAAAAGAGATGAGACATCACACCGAGATGACTTCCCAAATCACCTCCCCTGTGCTAATGCCATGACTGAGTAACATCACCTGGGAAAGACTGGAAGGGAAGAGGCTCAAAGTCAGAATCCTGAGGAATGCTTGATTTATGGTTTGTGAAAAGGATCTAGGTTATCAAGCAAAGGGAACTGAGATAGAGTGGGTCAGAGCCTGATGAAAGTCAGGGGACAGTGGTTTCATGCAATCCTAGGAAAGAAAGAATATCAAGGAGAGTGATAGCAATTGAACCAATTACAGCAGAAAGAGTACTAAAAAGATGTTAAGGGATTTAACAGTAAAAGAATACCGGTGTCCTTAGAGGAACAGCTTAACTTACCTTACACTTTTTAAAATAACTTTTTCTATAATCCTCGAGTAAAATAAATAGCCTTCATTGATAAGTTGGATGATTGATCATATCCATATAGTGCTGAGACAAATTTACCACTTTGTTCCTCTCCTCTCTGCTCATTCTTTTCTTTATTTTTTTTTTCTTCTGATACTTTACCCAGGAAAGATCTCCTGCATTCCTGGATCCAGTAGGAGCAGAAAACAGTGGAAGGACAACCTGATAGCACAGACAGACTCCCCAGACTTTTCACTTTTCGTTGTTTAAGGAAAAGTACAGTGGAGGTGGAGAGCTGGATTACCAACTATGGTGACTAAAAAGGTATCAGCCTTAGAAATTATAACTGAAGTCCTTGTATTCATGCCCAACTGCCTAGGAGAGAAATAGAAAAGTCTGAGAGGATCACTTTGTTCTGTTTTTCTTTCTCCTGTGAGCTTGGGAACCTGTGAGTTTACAGTTTCCAAATCAAGAACAAAACAGAATTACTTGTTTCGGTGAAGCTGTTCAGTTGCATAAAGTTTCTATCATTTGTCCTTTTCCTTTAAGGACTTAAACACTTTTTCTCCCATTTTTTCTTGTCCCTTTGAAGTTTTCTGCTCTACTTCTAGCTAATAGCTGCCTTTAATAATTATCTATCACTCTTTAGTACCATCTTTAAAAGTTGTGTTTGACTTAATATGGCTATCAACTTCTCTCAGCCTTCTGAATACCAACATCTCTCTACTGGATTATTTTATCTTCTTAAAGGATGATTTTATTCTCTTTCATCTTCACAGATTATGCAATAATTTATTAGTCTATGAATATATGATACAAAGTGAATGTGAAGTCCCATATTGAAGGAACCACTTTTCTCACCGAACCCAATGAGTTCCTCCTTTATATTCCAACAGCTCTTAAAATGATGTTCATGAATCTTTAAAGAGAGTGTAGAAAAAGTGTCAGATTTTCCAAAAACTTCTTCAAAGTATATGTGAAATTACAATACTATTAACATTTGGCATTTTCAGGTGAAGAAACTGAAATCACATGTCAGAGTAAAACAGCCAGATTTTAAAACAGCCAGTCTGCTTCAGAGGTCACAGGTTAAACCACTATGCTATACTATCCCTGGGTCACAGGTTAAACCACTATGCTATACTATCCCTGAGTCAAGGCATCTCCCACTCCTCTTCAGTTTCTTTGCACCCCACACCAGTCACTGAGTTCCACGGATTCTCACTGACAAAAATTCATTCAACTCTATTTTCTTTATCATCATAGGGAATTACCTTAATTCAGGCCATTATCACTGCTCCCCTGAAATTACTATAGTGGAGTAGGCCAGTTTTGTCCCCTTTCCAAACCATCTTCCAAAACGACTTTGAATTAGCTTTTCAAAAATGCAAATCTCATCTGCTTGTAATATTTTAAAGTATTCACTTTTCATTCAGGTTGGCAGTGTGTAAAATCATTAGCTGAGTATATAAACCAAAACCCTTCAAGACTGGTGCATTTATACCTCTCCAATCTGACCTTCACCCAATCTTGGTGTTGATATCTCTCTCTCTCTCTCTCTCTCTCTCTCTCTCTCTCTCACACACACACACACACACACACACACACACAACACACACACGCTTAGAGCCTTTGTCCACCCACACCTATCTTTCAACCATTATTACCTATAAGCTGGATTAAGATGCTTGTCCTATCCCCCTCTTCCCAGAATTCTCTTTGGTGCATCCATTCTGGTTCCTTCCATTGGCAGACTCTCAATCTTCATACTATTAACTACTCTTAGCCCTTTAAATCTACACTCAGATTTGGAAGCCTTCCCAGACTCCACATCACCTTGAGCCAGTTAAGTGTTGAACCTCTTTTTTTGTTTCTCTAGCATCTTAAGACAGCTCATTGTATCAGGTGTTAATAGAGGGTGGAGTTTCCTGAAAACTCTGAAAAAAACTCTTTTATTTCTGAAAGCCCATATAGGACTAAGTGCCTGAAACATAACAGGTACTCAAAAAATGGATGGAAAAATGAATAAAGTCAGGAACAAAAAGCAAATTCAACGTATTTAATTAATATAATTGTTTGCACTGAATGACTGAAATGCCCTAGGTTTTCTTTGCTTTGAATCCATTAATCCAATTGACAAGTTAAAGGTTAAAATCTCAGAACTTACATTTCCCCATAATATTTTAAAAACATTTTCCTTCTGAATAAAAAAATCTTCCCTCTTTTCAATGACCTCAATATATACCAATAAAGTTCTTATTCTTTTAATTAAACTTTTAATTCCCTTTTCCCATATTATGCTTCCTTGTTGGACAAATTATGAGCATTCCTCCCGCAACCTCAATTTTTAAAATGGACAAATCCATATCCATGGACAGCACAAGTGCTCAACTGTCCAGGACATATTTAAAACAATATTAGGTTAAGTTAAGTATACTGGTTAATGATTCAGCAAAGTCCCTGAAGTTGTCCATTATTAGTTTTCGTTTCTTTTGCCATGTGTAAAGAGTAACAAAGTTGTTTTGGAACATTCATAATCAATAAACAGTAAATAAGGAAGCAAACAATATCCTGGATTAAGATTGTGTCTATTTTAAAAGTTTTTTGAATGGTTGCCTGAAGCAATTGGGAATTAACAAGAGGTTTACCAAGTCAGGATAAATGTATTAGTTCACAACCCTTAAGGCAGAGATCCTAATCTTTCCAGTATTTTACCCCATGCCCCACTGGGCTTCTTTACTTCCAACAACAAGATTTTCATTAGCTTTAGACATTTTGTTAGTCTGTTCAGTTGATTGCTCAGGTGTAGAACCATTGAACTCAATTATGGTTCCTTGCATAGAGTTTTGAAGTACAGAATTACTAAGAATTTGCTTGTTAGGAAAAATGAAATGTCTTCTGAAATGTTCTGCATTTGAGTCTGATTTGTTGTAAAATATTATCCTTAGTTTCAGCAAAAATAATAATAGCAATGATAATAATGTATTATAAAGTCATCCGATCCTGTCCCTTGTTCCACTTTGTGGCAACATAAGTGCAAAACAATATATTAATGTTCTGGTACTCGCCAGCTGAAATTGTTAAAGCTATTAAATTGAATCATACTGTGGCCACTAGATTGGAGTGCTACTGTTGAGTTCTAATATTTACTTGTGTAAGGCCAACCGAATCTGAATGAAAGAGATTTTCTGTCCGTGGTGCTGAAAGCAAATAGTCTCCCACAGGATTTGATACTGAACAAGTTCAAAGAAACCTCTTATGTTGAATCATGCATGTATTGTAATGTCTCTAATAAATCAATTACTTTTTGGCAGCAAAATGTCACAGCATTTCAAATTCTGATAATCACCTCCACTTTGCTGAGCTTTAGGCTGTAATAATCCACACAATCTAGTATGGAATGCATCAAGGAGAAGGTTGAGTAACAAAGAAACAATAAAACTTAGGCTCATATACTTGACTAGGATTCAGAAAGGCTAAAAGCCTTCCCCAGCCCTAGAATACTAAGGAATATACAGATATATTATCCCTTGTCAAGAATAAATCTGGGAGGAAATCTACCCCTGGGTATCTTATTTAGAAAATCCTTTGGAATGTATAAAGAGGAATCCCTCAAATATTTATTATTTGTTAAACAACAGCATATGCATGATATCTTTTGTCATTTATGAAACCCAGTTTTACGCCCTTCAAATGATAAGATGTGACAGTATCTTCTACTTGTTATATTGCAAAAGGGAAAGAAAATGCCTTCAACTTAAAAGTGTTTCATCTCCTATAGAGATGAAAACTCTTTCTGAAATTGATCTTTTCTATGTGTTTTCTTTTCTTTGAAGACTGATTCTATCTCCCCAACTGACCAAAATGCCAAAACCCATCTTTTGCAAACGTCTACTTTTTATCACTTAACCTTGTGCAAATAGCCCCACCTGAGGGACTGTATCTGACGACATCTCCCTCTGGAATGAGAAGTTATATGAGTTTCCCAAGGACAGACGAATGAGCAAGCCTTCTGCATGTTACACAGATTCTCTTCTGTCTATGGTAACACTTAACTGGAAGGAAAATCTGAATATGCTTTAATGAAGCAAAATCCTTTCATGGATATATTCAATGAATCTTTCTTTAGTGGCAAACATATGTCAGGACCTCACTACATAGTGATGACATAGAAATTAATTTTAAAAACCTGGCTCCTATCCTCCAGGAATGCAATGGGAGTAAAAGGGACACCATGAGGCGGATAATCATAGAACAGTGACAGGAGTGCTGCAGTTATAATATATATATTTATTATTATTTATATTTATAATATATATATATTAAGTTCAAGGGGAGAACACAGCAACTTTCTTAAGATGGGATGGGATGGAGTGTGGGAATACTAAAGGTAGCTTCTCAAAGAAGGCAATTAATTTCAGTCTTAAAAAATGGAGTAGAATTTCCTTTTTCAGGTTGAGAAGGGAGATAGAGAATGGCAGAATTCCAATTAAAACGTCTTGGTATTACCTCCTACAACCACTCCAGGGGACTTGGTCTCTTCAACCCCATCCCTGGAAAAGTACAGGAATTATTCTTCATCTGCCATAAAGACCATGTTCTGGTCTATTCTAAATTTACATAATCCTGGTTGACTTTACGAAACCTAAAGTTCTATTGTTTATGGACCTCGTATAAGACAGAGAGTAGGACAAAAGGTGTTGGCATACATGAGTGATAATAGTGTGGGCAGACTTGTGTGCCAGAAGAGAGACAGGGGCTAAGAATGATGTGGTGATCATTACAGAGGTGAGAGAAGATCACCGGTTCAAGTATAGAGGACATGTGCCCTCCACCCCATCTGTCACCGAGAACCACATATACCTTACACCTTTAATTAAAAATCTTACATGTATATATTCTGCATTAAATAATTACCTAGTACCAGAACTGGGCACTTTTATTACCCACTTTATTTTCAAAGTAGCAGCCTCCCACATCCCAAGACTGAATGTTGCTGAGCTCCCTCTAGCATGCTGCAGGGGAAAAATGAAGTTCCTTGGTCTCCTGTTTCAGAACAGACATATCAGATAAATGTGAATTCCTATTACCCAGAAATATTCATCTAAAGAGAAGAAAAAAATTTGATTATCATGAATTCTGCTCCATACCCCTCTTCCTGCCTGACAATAACCTCCCTCTCCAGAGCAACAATAATCTGAACACAAACAGACTTGCAGCTTTTCAAAAAGTAATGAACTCTGAGGCGTTGGAGCCAAGGCAAGCATGGTTTAAGTGTATGGCTCCAGCAACCCAGAGAGGCTATCAATTATACAGCCCTGCCATCGAGGAAGCAAAAATAATATTTCAGAGAGTCATTGCCAGAAAGAGAAAGAGAAAGAAGAAAATGCCACAGAAATCACACCATTCAAGAGCAAGCAGTTCCAAGAGCAAAAATGGGCGGTTAAATCCTGCCAAAGTCAGCCTGCTGTCCCAGCGGGAAAAAGAGAGGACATGGTGACTTCCCTCTTGCCCTGCCCTTCATCCAACACACCTGAGTCTGTGATGTAACTTTTCTAGCACTGTTTTTGGTTACTCTGGTGGCATGTAGAAAAGTACATTCTTCATTTGTCAATACATTCAAAACATTTTTTAAAGCTTTAAACAATGCACTATATAAATATAGGAATTCATTAGTTTATATAACCAGTCCATGCCCATGATTTACTTTAATTCTTACAATAACTATTTGAGGTAGGGAAAGGAGCATTATTAAGTCTATTCTGCAGATGATAAAATTAAGGTCTGGAAAAAATTAAGTAACTTGTCTAAGGTCAGCCAGCTATTAAGTTTCCAGCTGGAGCGTAGAATGCAGAAGGACATCAATAAGCATTTTTTTTGTCAGTAAAGATTGATGAGATTGAATCATTAGGTCTTTAAGTCATGAATTTTGTCTTGTAAGTAGTCAGTTAAGGCCTCTTGCTAATGCAACTCTCTGTTGAAAGCATTCTATTACAGGCTAGGTTGCACCAAAGGGGTTTATAAAACATTCGATGCATAATGATAAAAACCTAATACACGTTTGTGTCTAAAACATTCTGGTTTTTTGGTTGTTGTTGGGGACAGTGAATGTGCGTGATCTGCCCCCCCCCACCATGCCCAAGCCACCAGAAACTTTGGTGGAGGTACCTGTGAATGTGAATGAAAGTCCCTCTGGGCTTTCCCCCACCTAGATTCCAGAAAGCCACATACCCTGTGGGCCAGGGCCATATGTCCTTTGTGTGCTTATCCAAGACATACAATTCCATTTAATCCTCCTCCTGGTAATCATATCTCTGTATCTCTCATCTGTATTCCTTGATCCCTCTGCCTCAATGGTCTCAACTTCTGTGAGTTTAAGCAATCACTCTGTACCCTGCTGTAACAATATTAATCCTGTCTCTAGGGCGGGTGCAAAAGGAGTTAAAGACTTAACTGCAGCACCCAACTTCCTCACATGGGAATAATAAAAGACTGGGGCCCTTGTCAGTCAAGAGAGACTAAGGCAGAGCCAAAGGTAGGGACAAAGGCAGAGAGCCCGCAAAGAGAGATGGAATCAAAGCGAGGAGAGAAGCAAGAAGCAAAGAGAAAGAGAAACAGAGAAGCAAAGAAAGCAGCAGAAAGAGAAGCAGACAGAGAGCAAGAGAGACAGAAGAGAGAGAAGTAGAGCAAAAGGGACAGAGCCAGAGCTAGAGAGCCAGAGCGTGAGCCTGAGCCTGCTTTATAGGTCTCTCCTGACTGACCTTGGGTCTGTCAGCTTGCATCAGATTTCCATGTCCGCGTCATTATTTTGCCCACCAGACATCCCGTGGTTTGGAACCCACATCTTTGCTGAGGCTGGCCCCCGGCAGAGACAGGTTGTTGTTGTTCCATGAATTTAAGGGAAATGGGTGTGGAAGCAGTTCAATATTAAAGAAAAGTTCATATCACTTAGACTGTGATACCTTCAAAAGTAAATCCTTTAATGACATGGATGGAACTAGAGGGTATTATACTAAGTGAAATAAGTCAGTGGCAGGAAGACAAATACCATATGATTTCACTCATATGCAGAATTTAAGAAACAAAACAGAAGAACAGATGAAGGGAAGGAAAAATAAAATAAGATGAAAATAGAGAAGGAGGTGAACCATAAGAGATGTTGAACTCTAGGAAACAAACTGCGGGTTGTTGGAAGGGAGGTGGGTGAGGAGATGGGGTAACTGGGTGATGGGTGTTAAGGAAGGCACTGGAATGCTTGTCACATTCTGTGAGCCCCACATTCTTCACTTAGAAAATGGAATTGATAACACTAGCCTTACTTATCCCACACCTTCCTAAGCCAGTTGTATAGAGAAACCACTTGATAAAGTCAAATATATGTTACTCTTATATATGTGATAGGAACTGGGACTACATGTCCTTCAAGGATCCCAGTGGTCCCTCATGGAAAGGAAGGAATGTCTAGCCTACTACACATTTGGCAGAATGAGTAAAATAACCACAATAGGGCAATAATCACGGTGCTTATTTCTATTGGTATACACGTTTGTGGTTTAAAAATACAAAGAAAACAAATGGAGGTAGTTCAAAGCATGGAATCTAGAGCTATCAGAAGGCCTAATGCCCACCATCTGTGCACTCACGGACAATCATGAAAAGATTACTTAGCCTTTCTAGGTCTGATTCTTTGGTCATAAAATGCTAATGATAAAGACAGTTAACTTACAAGCTTCTTTTGAAAATTAAATTAGAAATGTGCATACAGGATGTAACAGAGTATCTGGGAAACATTTAGAGAAAATATAATTGTATTATTACTTGTTGTCTCACATTTTACACATTTTGTGAATAACTACAGTTAGATTAACAGCATTATTTCTCTCTTCTGAATGTCTAACTTCGGATATTAACTGATCTCTTGGGGTATTATGAGGTTTGACTAATTAAACAGTGTTGGCAAAACCGGCGGAAGTTTAAACAGGGAGAGTTACAGGTTGGCATGTGACTGGCACGACTTTTAATACTAGTCCTTTGGTATTACAATTGATCTTGCCTGGTTTGCTCCTGAATTGATCTGTTCGGAATGCTCTTGACACAAATGCAATTTTCTATGGCCAGCAATCAAATTACCAATCAAACATGGCAAAAGCGACCGAAACAAAGGGCAGAAGTTGTGCTATTTCCAGCACAAATGATCAGTTTCTGAGTTTCTGACAGCATCAAATGGAAAAAAAAAAAACCAAACAAAAAAAACAAACAAAAAAAAACCTTGAGACAGAAATAGCTCAAAGACCTGGGTCTCCAAACCATTTGCAAAATACCTACGTGATCTGGAGCTCTCTGCTATGTACCAGTGGGAAATTACAGATCTCGTGAGACTGCATGCTGAGGAGAATAGGGTGTTGTCACGGAGCATGGCTGGCCTTTCCAATACTATTCCTGATTTTAATCATTGACACGTTGGTAGTTTGTAATAATCTCATTCCAGGGCACCTGGGTGGCTTAGTCATTGAATGTCTGCCTTTGGCTAGGGACATGATCCTGGGGTCCTGGGATATAGTCCCACATTGGGCCTTCTGCTCTGCAGGAAGCCTACTTCTCCCTCTCCCACTACCCCTGCTTGTGTTCCCTCTCTCACTATGTATTTTTCTGTCAAATAAATAAATAAAATCTTAAAAGAAAAAAAAATCTCATCCCACTGTTTTTAGGGCCTTCTTAACCTCAAGGCCAGCATAACAGGCTCTGAAACTCCCTGGTGATTTAGACCTCTACATATCTAAGACCCCCTGGTGATTGATGCCTTTACAAGGCCTGTGTTTACCAAAGGAGGGCAGTTAAGTCAAAGAACCATCTGTGCATCTTGCTTCCTTGCCCCAGTTCCTGAAATGTGTGGGAATTTCAGGAACTGGGGAGGGGGCTAAAATGTTATCTCACCCAACTGAGAAAATTACTGTGTGACTCTTGCTTGCTGTATGAAATGCATGTAAAGTCCTAGACCCTTGCATTCAGGGTCCTTGCTGAAACCCGCTGTGCCAGGCGGATGCTTGGACCCTAGCTAGCTAGAAATAAACCTTGTTGTGTGATTTGCATTAATCTGAGCATCCTCGGTTTCTTTTTGGGGAGGCGGTCGACATTGGACTTTAACACTGTAATGCCAAAACATTTAAAATTGGGGTGATTTCTAGTCACTAAAAACATTTTCCCCAAGTCCTGTTTTTTAAAGAGATGCTTTGCATTTCCTGGACACATCTACTGACTGTGTCTTAGGCAGAGACACAACCATGGGTATGCTCATAAAGGAAGTATTTTAGAAGAGAAGAACCAGAGAAAGGTAGAGAAGGTCCAAGCTGATCATCCTTGGTTTATCACCTTTTAGACATTACAAAACATCTGTGTATTAGAGCTGCCAATTGCTAACCTTTTACTCATGTCAACTTTCAAAAATAGCAGAGCCTTGAATAGATTAAAAAATAGCATTATGAATCATATGATCTCTACTCTCACTCAAACCCTGCCTGATTGGAACAAGGGTGAACAACTAACTCAGGTAGACAGTCTGACTCAATTTCCTGTTGATTTGAGCTTGAGGCACCCAAACCAAGTCATCAAGCTATAATCTATCAAGCACTAAGGCAGGACAAAGTCACATATGAGATGAAGTTAGTGGGGCCCAGAGAAACCCTAAAGAAGAGTCTCAAGAGACCATAAGAGATAAGTAGAGAGTAGCATCAGTAAGGAGACCACACAACCCCCATAAGAAAAGCACAGAGAATGACGGTGGAGGACAGACCCTTCTCACAGAGTTTTCCTGTTCTTCCTACACCTGTTTGCATAAAGTCAGCTCATCTTTCCAATAAACCTTTAACTTGTTGAGTGAATTCCTACAATTCAAATAGAATTCTTAATTATGACCCTGACTGGTTGGTAGAAATTGTTAGTGAGGAAACCACGGAAAAAGTAGATAGTCAAAGTGCATGAAAAAGTGAGAAAGATATCAGCAACAAGACATGCAGTGACCACATGAAACTCTGAGTGTTTGCTTGGCCCCCATAAGCTTGTGTTGCTCTGGAGAAAGTTAGCTAACATCTGAGGAGAGAGGGGAAGACACCAGCATCTATCACAGAAGGGAAGAGGAAGAGGAAGAGGAAGAAATTCTTCAACAGTCCACATTTACTGAGAAAAAATATGTGACATTCAGTGAATGACTTTTGAGCACAAAAGAGTGGGCAAAATTTATTTTGGATAAAGATATAACTGCAATACAATGAGGTGAGAACAGTGACACCCAGATGCAATGCCTGAACTATTGCGTTATTGGGAAAGGAGGACACTTGAGAAAAATATTAGGCATTTTCAAAATTTTAATTCCCATGGTGAGGTCAGGGATCACTTAGGACTCATTTTCCTATGCCCAGGACATACCATTGTGTCTGACACACAGTAGGAGTTTAACAAATTTTTTTTTTCAGATTCAATTTTAAAAATATTGAATGCTACTTAATATTAGCTATTTCACTTAATTTCAATCCCTTACTTCCAGAAACAGGTGAGCAGTTATACTTGAGCTGTGTAAATGAAAAAGCTGGAACTCAAAGAGATTAAATATCAGAAACATATATAGCTACTGATATTCAGCCATTTTGTCCTATAAATGGTGGAAATTTTTAAGATTCTAAATCTCTGTCTTTTAATTGACAGCCAAGCATTTATTATTAAAAAAGATTCAACTTATTCTATGTAGTTCTAGTGGAAATCACTGAAAGGAACACATTAGAGCAAAGAAAATTTTGGCTTAATATATATTTCTTAAAAAGCTAGAGTTTTTAAAAAGGAAGCACCTAAGTGACTAGGTAGTTAGTTACCCATCACTGACAATGCTCAAATGAGTTGTAGGTACTATCTACCTACTTACTATGGAGAGATTTACGTTTGGACAAAACTGTGAGAATATCTGCAGCCTGAAATTTCCCTTAATCTTCACATCTTTTATTCTTTGGAGACTTAAGGATGTTGGTGACATGAAGAAGGTTGGAAGAATCAAAGTAAACAGACTCTTGACCTTCATATCCCCAAAAATCTTTTCTAGTTGCATCTGATGTGGTCATGCAGACTTAGTCAGCCATTGACACACAGCACCTGAAGTTCAATTTTGGCAGGTGTCAGAAGCCAGTCTGAGTTAGTTGTGCTCTTTCTCTATCCCAGAATGAGTCACTCTTCATTCCTCTTCTAACCTATAGTGTTTTACTAGAATCCTTGCCAGTTTCTGGAATAATTTCCTACCACCAGATTTCTACTGATGTAGGACCTGACAGGGCAAAGAGAGAAAGAGGAGAGAAACTGAAGTTTAGACAGGAGGTGGTCATTGTTCTCTGCAAACATACATGTAGACAGCAACATGCTCCAATCCCGCCAGAGAAACTTCATAAATATTTACTTCCATTTTTGTCCTGTTGGTCTATCAGTGTTGAAGGCAAAGACATGATGATCTCTTCTGCTTCTTATCCTCAGGCTCATGGCCCAGGCTCAGGCCAGTGACAGCACCAGCCCAGGAAACTATTCAAAGGGCAGGGAATTAAACTTGGAGGTCACCATGGCAAACACAGCTGGTTGGAGATGTCAACATCTCTCAGAAATTTTATGTTTGTGATGGCTCTATTCTACAACAGATTGACATAGTTGACCACTCAACCACTGACTCTCAGAGAGAACAGGGAGGAAGAGAAAATAACAATAAACCAGAGGCCCAAAATAAGTAAAAAGACAAAGCACTGTGTATTTATATCTGATTATTGAAATCCTAGGGATAATAAAGACCAAAAGAATAGGGTGTGAATGGACAGTGGATTAGATAATGTCTGAAGAGTTCAGTAATGTCGGACTCTAAAATCAGTTCAGCATATCATTTGCCTTACTCAATAGTTTTGATGTTGTGAATCTGAGAGACTTTCCTGGTACAACCACTTGAATCCCAATGGGGGTAAGCTTCTGTTTCTGGAACAGGTATAAAGTGAAGATTTGCTTTGCAGGAACACAGTCGTTTTTGTAGTGCCTTGGCAAGGCCAGCTACTTCTCAAGTCTTGGCTCCTCCCCTTCTTGTAGGCAGGTTTCTCTCAGGCCTTGAGTTGACCTAAAGATTCCCCAGGAGACCTGGCCTGAAAATCAGTTCTAAAAGTCAAAAAAATGAGGAGAGCCAGATTAAAGTATCAGCCCAGAATTTATGCTCTGGACTTAAGTTTTAATAATGCAACAGAAAATCAATATTTAATAAAGCAAATGATGGAGAAAAACACTGCCCGGGAGATGAGGATGCTGCACTGTTTTCAAATGTCTCAGTCCCAGAGGAGATTGAGCTGGGAGAATGGATTGGAGACTAGGTTGACAAGAGAATCTGGCATGCAGACATTCCTATGTCTCATTGATTCCTATTCTGTTATCGCCGGGCTTGCTGGCCTTTTTTATTGAAAGACCAACATAGAATTGCAATGAGACTGATATGAGATACCCAACAGATCAGGGACAAATGGTCCAAGCCAGCCTTCAATTAGCAACCCCGGGTTGTCCTGACCCATACAAGAGGGGCTCCAAAGTTCACCATCAGTTTTGAGAAATGGGGGGGAGAGGATGGGCCTAGAGTTGTGCTTCTTAATGCATTCTAGAGAGATGACAAAATATGAGGTTGTATGGCCTAGATCATCATAAAATGAGGAACTGCAGTGGAATGCTACCTATTCCACAAGGCAATTTCACAAACAGTGGCTTGCACTTAGTGGGGATGGAAATGGTCATTGAGAGAAATATTAGGCATCTTCAAAATTGAGATATCAAGTTGAGGAGTGCAAAGTTCTTTGGGTTCTCAATGATTACTCTGTAGGTTGCAAAGCATTTCTGAGCTTCAGGAAAACAACTGAATTAGGTAATTCTCTATGGCTATATCCTTTGATAGCAATTTGAGTATTTCTGTTTAGTTATTTTTTATTGGAAATTATTCTTCCTTTTTGGGGGAGACAGGTTTCATCCTGTCAATTTCTTGCTGACCTAGACATCTGGGTCACCGTTCATTTCATATCATTATTTTGCTAGAAGGAAATAATAGTTGTTAGATATCCAACATCCTCTCTCTGGCCAGGAGAGAGGTTACACATATCCATCTTGATATGCTCACTGTGTTATATGCATGACCACCATGTATAATACAATACAATCTTTTGAGTTATTGTGTCTTCCATTCATCTGGGGATCCCAGTGTAGCTGGGAAGAAGTACAGACAACTAAAGCCAATATGTTGCTCAAAACATAAGAAGCCTCAGGCAAGGTACCTGACAGCTGCTGCTTGAATAAGAATGAATTCATTTGTAATGGACAGATAGGGTACTTCCATTTGTTTTCAAACAAACAAACAAAAAACACCAAAAAGCAAAAACAACAAACAAATAAAATAAAGCAAGAGGAATACATGAAATGAAGACAGCACAGTGTATTGTTCTTGATGAGTTAGGAAATTTCTTAAGAAATCCTTAATGCAACTATAAATTATGACACAAATATATCCCTGAGAGGGAGACATGTCAAGATGAAAAGAGGAAGTGAAGAACGCACACACTTGAAAGGAACTATGTACATCTTGTTCATCATTGTGCATGCCAGCCATCTGTTAGTATGTAAAAAGTGTGTAATTCATTTTCATTGAATGTAGGACTGAATATAGTACGTTAAAAAGAAGAAAGAGTATGCTATGGGGGAACCTGGAGGAGGGAGGTGGATGGTCAAGAATGATTTGGGAGCTGTCCAGGGAAAAATCCGAGGTCGGCCATGGGTTTATTCTGTGAATTCTTCAACATGTCACTGACATTCTTTAAATAGAAGACAACAGTCCTCTCACATCTCTTGCTATAGAATTGTGAGGTAGCAGGTAGGTTCCAGAAAGTAGCCTTAGTGCTAGAAATGAGGGTGAGTAACCCACTGACTTTTATGTATTCCCCTTGTCTGGGCTTTACTTCCTTTCCAGACTGACAAAAGTTTTGTCTGAAAATCTCAAAGTTTAGAGTCCTGAAATCCCAGGTGCCAAATAACTGGGTGTGATCAACCCATATCCAGTTCTAGAATACCCTAGAAGAAATTTCTCAACAGACTAATGGATAACAAGATCTTATTTAGCATGAGATGGGAAAGGAGGGTTGACTCATCCATTGCAAAACTGACATTTTAGGTCTAGCTAATGGGATTCAGAATCTCAGTCATTCAAAAAGGCTAAAGAAATTAGGTCATGCTCTCCATAATACATTACATGGAACTTTGGCTGAAGTACTCTCTGCTCAATTCTGAGGGGGATAGTAAAGAGAAATGCTACGTGGCTGTGTCAAGATTACACAAACAGGAAAGAATAGCAAAAGACAAGGAAAACTTAGGCCATAAAGGGCTTTAGGTGAAAATTTTCAACACTGAGAGTAATTGATATATCTACTAAATCGCTCAGGGGCTGCTACTGGAGCAGCTGTAATAATAATTTTACTTATAAAGTTCTTGCTTCTCCCAATATGCTCAGGGCACTATACAATAGCACTAAATAAATTAAATTAAAGCATGAAATATTATGAAAATGCAATGAAATCAACATTGCTGAAGAAATCAAAAATCCCCCCAAAATAGAAGGAAAAAAAAAAAAAACAACAACTATTCTTTGCAAGAAGTAACACTTTGCGAGAGGATGGTTTTGAGTAAGTCAAGCAAAGACTCAGCTTCCTGGGGAGAATATGGAATCACCACAGGCATTCTATCAGCAGATAAGATTTCAAATTTCCTCTTCCACTTGGAAGCATTATGATCTCTAGTAAGGTATCGAGTCCTTAAAGTTGGCCTTGGTTTCCTCATTGGCAAGATGTAAATATCATATAATTATCTCCCATCTATGGTGGTGGGATTTAAGTGAGATTTCATGAATGCTAAGCCTGGTACCCATCACCTAGCAAGAACCCAATAGATATTTACTATTACTTTCATTGTGACCACTGGATAGAGGACACAGAATGGAGGACTGAGGCTATACATAAAAAATCAGGTAAAATGAGATAAAATCTTGAACCAAGGCAGTGATAGTAGAGATGGAGAGATGTGAATAAGGGACATCAACAGGATTTGGTGACTGACTTACTGAAAAATGCTATTGGGGAAGGAAAAAGAAGAACCAAGGATAACCTGTAGCTCTCTCTCCTGGGAAATGGGCAAATAGTTGTTCCATTCTTCAAGACTGCTAATATAGAAGAGGTATTTGGGGTGGCAAGAATGGTGGGGTGAGATGATTTGTGTAATTTTGAACATATTGTGGAACTCTCAAGAGGAGAAGCTAGCAGGCTCTTACAGAGATAGAGCTTTGCTGGTATTGTATATAAGGGGGTGGCAGTCATCAGTGAAACCTCAATAATTGAAGTCATAGGCTTGGGCAGGTCATTGGAGATGATGTAACTGAAGGAGAAAAACAGAAGTATAAGGAGTAGAGACCAACAGGTCATGGGAAGCTGATAATTAAACAATCAAAGGGGAAGGATCTAGTCAGGTAAGGAGAGACTTGGGAGGAATATTATTATATCAGCTATAGGAAATTATTCTTAGAGTAAATTCTATTCTACCGTGGCTTCTTTGTTGGACAGAATAAAAAAAATACATAGAAAAAAAATTCCTCCTGAAGTAGTAATTCCATAGAGAAAAAAATCTACTTAATCGATACAGGCTGATTATTTCCCCCCCTCATCATCTTTACTTCTATTCTGGTGATGAGATTGATAAGAACCTGGGGAGGCAGAGCACTAACCCCATGTGTGATAACCTGCTATTAGGGCAACGACCATATTTGAATGCCTGGCACATTCAGCCAATCCAGTGGCTGGACACGCCATCAGTATACACTCCTTGGGGGTCCACATGTAATACCAACTTGCCCAAGATACATTTAAAAACACATGCTATCTTCAATGGGTTTAGAACCTGAAAACAAACAAACAAAAAACCCATTATTTACTTATATACTAATTTATTTTTAAAATTTAAAGTTGTTATTGTTGCTGACTATGGCATGAGGATGGCTGAAGAGAGTGCTGTTTAGGGGCACCTGGGTGGTTCAGTCATTAGGCGTCTGCCTTTGGCTCAGGTCATCATTCCAGGGTCCTGAAATAGACCCCCACATCCGGCTCCCTGCTCAGCGGGAAGCCTGCTTCTCCCTCTCTCACTCACCCTGCTTGTGTTATCTCCCTCACTGAGTTTCTCTATGCCAAATAAATAAATAATTGAGATATTAAAAAAATATGAAACCTTTATGTGCTATCATCTCCCCATATCACCTCACATCAACTCTTTGAGGCAGGCTTTATTATCTTGCTCATTTTTCAGGTGAGACAAACCCAGAACACAGAAAGCTGAAGCCCAGTGTTACACAATGCCTATTCTAGCCCAGTTGTGTCTCTGCCCAAAATCTTACTCACCATGTTGTTTTACTATGTTCTCTCTCACACACAAGCAAAGATTTCCCTTTCATCAGGGGCAGGGGAAAGAGCCATGGAGAGGTGGGATGGGTCCTCACACCTGTCTTAACCAGTGGTGTGACCTTGGACCAGTCAGTTAACCTCATAAGTCTCCTGTTTTCCCATCGGTGGTATTAAAACAATGGTTCTTAACATGGGTGAAAAATACAAGCACCGGGCAGTATTCCTAATAAATTGAATTGGAATCTCTGTGGGGAAAATTTAACATTGCTCTTGTTTAAATAGCCCATGTAACTGTAGCATTTGAGTTGAGAATCACTGCCTAGGTGGCCTTCCAAATGGTTTCTGGCTCTGAAATTATTTGAACCCATGGCCCAAGCTTATGGAGACCAGTCTTACTCAGGATCCATCCCCTGAGTCAGATTAACTTGAGTTTGCTCAAAAAGGGAAGCACATTGCCTGAGGGTGAGCTATGCAGAGTCAGACTGCTGGATTTCATATTCTGGCTCTGCCACTTGTCTGGTCTTACCCAGGTGAGCAGGTTTCCATTCCCTCTCTAAAGTAAGGGCTATAATAGCATCTGGTATGGAGGGCTGTGTTGAACATTAAATAATATTCATTAAGTGCTTCATCTGAATCCTGGCTGCTACATAATAAGATTTCAATAAGGTATAGCTATAAATATTATTATCATTGCACATGAAAACCTTCCAACTACTGTTTTCCTGTAGTTGCCTCTAACCATCCTATGAGATGAGAAGCTGTGTTTATAATCTTCTATGACCAGAACAGAGTCACTATGACCCAATAAAGTACTCCTGCCTGCAACAGAAGAGGCCTCTGGGCATAGCAGAGGCCAGAGAAAACCCTTGTGACTCAGGAAACTTTTGTACTGTGGCCACTGTATCAGTGCAGGAAATCCCCTTTCCTTGATGCTGTGACTGGTAACAGGCAGTGCCTCTTGCAGAGAAGGGTTCCCAGTAGCTGGTAGAGGGGCCAGGGCATTTCTTTATTTTCTCTTTTTTAAATAGTTTGTTTATTTGAGAGACAGTGAGAATGTGGGCGAGAGGGAGAAGGAGACAATCTGAAGCAGACTCTGCATTGAGCACAGAGCCTGACATGAGACTTGATCCCATAACTGGGAGATCATGACCTGACTCAAAATGAAGAGTTCGACACTTAACTGACTGAGACACCCAGGCACCCCAGCCAGGACATTTCTGATGATTGGTGCCTTCACGATATGCCATTCTTTTAAAGGTAATCGGTACAGAGTTACATGGCATAAGGCATCAGTCCTTCTGGAACTCTCCCTTTTCCAGAGTCACTCCAGCAGGCCCTGGTGTCAGGTGGAACCTATTTCCTCTATGCCATTCTTTTAAAGGTAATCGGTACAGAGTTACATGGCATAAGGCATCAGTCCTTCTGGAACTCTCCCTTTTCCAGAGTCACTCCAGCAGGCCCTGGTGTCAGGTGGAACCTATTTCCTCTATGGTCCTCACATAGCTCTGGATAAATACTGTAAGTCCATCCTGTCCATCACCAGCTGTGAATTCCTAGGGCTCCGAAACAGATTGAATCCTCCGCACACAAACACACACACAATCACATACACTGATGCACATGGCATCAGGGACAGAACACACAGACACAACATGCTTGAGTCTCAACAACAAAAAAAATCTTAAATATACCATCTTCCCTCTGAGTGCTGCACAGGGAGTTTCAACTGAGGTTGGATATGGACTCCCCAGGGGGAAATGATGTAACCTGAATAGAATAACAGCTCAATTTCAAGTTGTGCTTATTAAGGGAAATTAAAAATAAGTAAATAAAAATGCTAATTTGATTATCTTCACCTCCCCATAATGGCAATGCGAGCTCTTAGTGCTGGCAGCAAAACCACAGATGCCATGTCAAGGAGTAATGGCCCTTATGGACAAGTGGGACTCCAAGACTGCAGGCCTGAGAGGGGCCAGCAGGCTGGGGAGCATGGGGCTGTGACCTGGGAGGGAAGAGAACAATGGGTGCCAGAGAGTAGAAAGCTAAGAAAGAGTAATAAAAAGAAAGGGATAGAGGGAAAATGTAGGTGAGAGAATGAAGATTCCAGCAAATATTAGAACAAAGAGCACCTGAGCAGAAAGGCACAGTCCTGAGAACAAAAGGTCAAAACAAAGAATGGTACCAGTGACAAGGAAGGGACTAGTGGTTGGATAACAACGGTGAGAAGAGTTAAACAGAACAGAAGTGAAAAGAAATGTAAAGATTTTTTCAAAAACACACAGCCAGCTGAAGACAACAAAAAGTACATTCAGTAATGAAAAAGAAGTTGCCAGCAAGATCAAATGAAAGACTGTCTCTGACAGACAGATGGAAAGTGGCAAAGAAGAGAGAATCATCTATTCCCGAAGGGGAAACTATGTCACCACTAACTCTACTATCTCGACAGGTGCTCACTGACAGCAGGTGGGAGGATCCAACCACAACTGAAACCCTGCTCACGGTTAAACTACAGACTATGAGATTGGTCCTGACATTGCCTCCTGTTAACTCAGGGCAGCTTTGGGTTGGCGTGGGTAAAGAAGAGTCTAGATAAGGGTGATGAACCATGAAGAGCCTTTTTGCCTCCTAGATACACTCTTTCAAAACTGACACCAAGTGAGCAATCCTGCTGAATAGGGTCTTCTCTCTCCTAATTTGGGCCCATATTTTTTTTCCATTAAGAAAACCGCCCACTCTTGTGATCTACCTCCCACCTACCTCCTGGGTCTCACCTCAGACCTCTCCATCCCCTCTTCTGATGGTCTGCCTGTGGGATGCTTTCAGCTTCTCTGAGTGGTCCATATTCCCATTCATGTCCTAGCCTTCACATATGCTGTTACCTGTCTAGAACACTTTCCCTTCTGTACGTTCCCTAAGTAACCCTAATCAGTTCTCAACTAAGAAGAGGTGTCCTTTTGGAAGTCCTCTGGGGTTCTCATTCATAGGAGCCTCTCTAAGTGGCTGCTACTACCTTGGTACTTGCCCTGATATTCTGCCTATATTGCAATGAACTAGATACTTCTTGAATAGCAGTAGAAGACTATTACTTACCTTGCCATGCACTAGAATATTATTTCTTTGGAGACAAGTATCTGGTATTTGTGTTCTACACTCACAGAATTAACATGATATGTGGCTCATAGTCGGAACTCAGTAAGTGTTTGAATAGTGAATGGAAGCAAGAGTTTATGTGATCAATGCTTCTTTCTTCATCCAGGGTCTGAGCTGAAAGGAGAGGGAATTGGTTCTGTGTGCTTGGTGGGTGAAACAGCACTGACTCTATTTCAGCTTACCTGTGCTTGCCAAGCCAGTGGGCTTCCTGGTTCTCTGCATGCCAGGAGCTATGCTTGCCTACCTTTCCCAGTGTTATGCTAATGTCTATAGGCCTGCACTTATTCTAAATCTGAGGAAGATTTTTAGCATAAAAAAAAAAAAACTCACTTGTCATCTGTATTAGTCAGGGTTCTCCAGAGGAACAGAGCTAATAGGATATATACATATAGATTTTAGGAACTGTCTCATGCAGTTATGGAGGGTGAGGAGTCCCCCTGCCAGTTGCAAGCTGGAGAAGACAAAAGATGGTGTGTAATCCAGTCCTTGACTAAAGGCCTGAGAACCAGGAGTGCCAATGTCTGAGAGCGGGAGACAGATGTGCTAGCTCAAGCAAAGAGCAAATTTGCCCTTCCTCTGGCTTTTTGTTATAGTCAGGCCTTAAAGGGATTGGAAGATGTGCACCTACATTGGTGAGGGAGATCTGCTTTACTCAATCTACTGATTGAAATCCTGATCTTTTTTGGAAATACCGTCACAGACACACCCAGGAATGATGTCCTCCCAGTTATCTGGGCATCCCTTTACCTGGTCAAGTTCACATATAAAATTAACAATCAAAAGCCTGTCCCTAGCTAAATTGGTACCCATACCAATTCCTTATATTATACCTAATCTCCAAATGAAGAAAACAAAAAGGTTATAATCCATTTAGCATGACACAACTCTCCTGCTTACAACTGAGAGTGTACTAATCCTTTCCCTGGAAGAGGAGGTAAAGGCTTTGAGTGATATTTGCTCTTCTCCTGATATCCTGTAACTTAAACACTATGATGTAAAATTCACAAAATTTCAATATACCTTATGTTGCATGATAAGGGAATAGGAGAGAAAAGAAAACAAAGATGTTTGCTTAATATACTTATACATAACATGAATGTATTCTTAACAAAAATAGAGAGAAGTTATCAAAAACCTCAAGACAATTCTCCATGTCTGTAACTGGCCATGTGCTTATAGTTGCTATTTATAACTACCTTCTTCTACCATCTACTCTGCATTCCCTTTGTCATCAGCCAGCATCTCAGCTCATCATGGTTCTTGACCTGGCAGGGTAACCACAAATTTATTCCTGAAAAGGCTGGTCTCTGCCCTCTCTTAGTCATGCCTAGATTAGGTTGTTGATTTTCCATTACCTTAGTCACAGACTATGATGATATTAAGAGATGCCCTCAGAGATCTTCTGGATTGCCAACATACTCTACCTGCCTCTATTGTGAATTTCCCTTGGTAGTCAGGATCAATTATCCCAATCAATACCAAGGCTC
Source organism: Spilogale gracilis (assembly GCA_004023965.1). NCBI lineage: Eukaryota > Metazoa > Chordata > Mammalia > Carnivora > Mephitidae > Spilogale > Spilogale gracilis. The sequence goes on along the minus strand of PITA01004601.1, from coordinate 78,958 downwards.
TCCTTCTTGCCTGTTGATTCAGAAGCTTGAGGAGCCCAGAGAGGCCAGGTTGTGGTCCCAACTTCCAGTCCAATGGGATCATTGGTGTGTCTTTGTTGGGAGTATTCCTCCCTTTGGAACTAAGATCTCTAGACCACCAGATCTTGAAGTTGGAGGAACAGGTGGTTTGCTGGTTGGTCACTAGGAATGACAGTGAGCAGGGTCACTGCCATTTCCACCACTTGGTTCTAGGTCCCGTGGATCTTGGCTATGGGAAAAATAGCCATCTGAGCTCCAGAAGAAGGTTGAATATGCCTTTATTGAGTACTAAATAGACTGAGCATTGCCTAAAGAGAGTAAATGGAGGGCTGCAGATATCTTAGTGTATAGCAGTGAAGGATGACAATCTGATAACACTTTAGAAACTTTTTTTAAGTAACATCCACACAGCATGGAGTTCAATGTGGGACGCAAACTCAGAAACCTGAGAGCAAGACCGGAGCTGACATCAAGAGTCACTTGCTTCATCAGCTGAGCTACCCAGATGCTCCTAGGAGCTATTTTAAAACAAAATAGGAAACTAGGGGGTAAGACTGTACTGACCCACTTAGGTGAATGGCCCTTCTGTCTGTTTCTGTTTCCTACTTTTCAGTTGAACAATACAACAACAAGTTCAGAGAGAAGAAGCATGGAACAAGCCCACTCACCTGATTTGAAACAATTCCTACTAAAGAGCATGCACATAATTCAGGATTTTATATCTAAAAAAAAAAATGTTCTCCATTTGACTTTCAGTTGCCTCTGGCTCGTGGTTCTGCTCTGGCCTGGCCTCCAGCCCAGCTACACAAGGTTCTCCACCCCCACCTCCACCTGTGCTATTCAGGTCCATTTGGTTTGGGGAGAGTCAACATTCTTACTACTTTTTTTCCCCCTAGAAGGTTCTTCATGAGCTTTTGAGATAGATATCTAATAAGTGGGCCGACAGGCCGTTTTTGGCAACCATGTTTTCTTGTTCTCTGAACTTGCTATTCTATTCCTAAATAATCTTTTCCTCCCTAAAAGGCCCTCTTAGTGCTTGGTTCTCTCCTACCTTATCTTATTTTAAGCTTTACTCTTCTGCCTTGGACTGGTGTAAATCTTATCTCCTCTTTGGTGATCTGGTTTCATTTTAAAGAGCTGAAAGACGTATTCTCAGAATTCCAAACTGAAACAAAATATGGCACAATATTTTTCCCCTTATTTGTAAATACGGGAACCCAAAGCTTTAACAAAGATGAAAATATTAATTTCCCTTTACTTTCAACCTTAACAAACCACACACTGAGAAGAATGCATGTCTGTGGAATAGGACCATCCAGAACACTGAGCCCAAGACAGTCTTACTGTGTGTACACACCCATCCAGCATCCACCAGCTGCCCTAAAATGCTATTTGACTAGTTGTTCAAGAAGAGAGGAACTCTCTCCCGGTCAGGGGCACAGGATAACATGGCATAAATCATGTTCTCATTCTCTACCAGTACCGTTGGCTTAAAACTCCCCCTCTGATCCATTCCCTATTCTGATGCCAAACGTCATTCTAACATAGAACACATGTAATTTCCTTGCTTTAAACTTTCTTGTGATTCCCCATACCCTCCACAGTGAAATATGAACTCCTTGGGTTGGCAGAGAGTTGGTCCTCTCCCCAGACGGACACTTGGGGCTACTTCCCCACAACTCATGCCTTCTCTGCAGCCTTCTTTAAAGCAAAACCCACACTCAGGTCTCTTGATTCCTTGTTTTCTGTGTTATTCCTTCCTTCTGAAGCATGAACCTCCTCCTTACCATGTTAAGAAGAGCCACCCTATTAAACTAAGCTTAAGTCTGAGAATCATTTTGATAGAAGCAACAGAAAAGTTCATACTTTCACACTCAAGCAAAGAAACACTCAAGCAAAGAAATAAATGCTGGGGAAATAATAATAATAATAATAATAATAATAATAATAATAAATCAAGTTCACTTATAGAAAGTCCTGCTTTTACACTTTTCGTTCATACATGTATTCTCCAGTCAATTATTGAGTGTCTACTATGTGCCAAACTCTGTTCTAGGCACTTGGATAAAACAGTGAACAAGGCCGGCCAAATTCCCATTCTCATGGAGCTTGTGTTCTCTTGGGGTGACAGATACACGACTCTTAAACATGTAAATATATGCAATGAAATAGATGATCTATGTCATGAAGGAAACCATACCAGAAAGGTCGTAGGGAGTAAATGGGGGTGGTGGGGAGCTCTATGTCCTATAGGTGGTCAGAGAGGCCTCTCCTGTACAGTGTGACCCTTTGGATGAGAGCACCAAGGGACCCTTGACTTGGGATACCATCAGAGGGAACTATAAGGATCAGAGAGTGTTGTCCTCTTGCAGATTCTAAGATGAAGGAGACAGGTTAACAGAGAGTTTTAGGAGGGGCGGCGGAGAGACACCAAGGGCCACACACTGTAGAACCTTTTCGGTCACAATAGGGACTTTGGATTCTACTGTGAGTTGCCAAACAACTGAGGAGAGATCAAAGGAATGGCAGAATATGTAAAGATGCCAGCAGGGTCATGTTTCCCTCTGGATGCTTTAGAAGAGAATACATTCTTCACCTCTCCGAGCTTCTGGCGGCTGCTAACATTCCTGGGCTCGTAGCCACATCCTTCCGGTTCTCAAGACCAGCAACTCTGGCTTTCTGGTCCTTCACATTGCTTTCTCTTCTGTGTGTGTATCAAATCTCCCTTTGTTCCTCTCTTATAAGTATACATGTGGCTATATTTAGGACCTACCTAGCTACTAGGATAATTTCTCCATCTCACTTAACTCCTCAAAGCTGCGAAGATGTCATCATATAAGGTGACATTTGCAATTCCAAGGATTAGAATCCAATGCATTTGAGTGGCTGTTATTCAGCCTATCCTAGCCAGTCCCAGCACACAATGAATCATTTTGCTTAATGATTTTTAGGAAAGAAGATTTACACATTCAATCATTAGCCAACCAGTAAGTAGCCCATGTGCCTTTACTAAGTTCCAGATATTGGGGACAGAGTGCAAAAGCAGATGGGCCTCTTGCCCTCAGGGTACTCACAGTCTACTGGCCAAACAGACATAACCGAGTGATCACACAAACAAATGTCAAATTATAACTCTGTCGAGAAACACAAAGAGTTGCATGGCTCTGAATCCTGGGGAAGGAGAAGTACTAATGCAAGACAGGTAGGTCTGAGAAAGTATCCTTAAGGAAGAAACATTCAAGTTTGTGAATGAAGAATAAACAGGATTCACTGAATGAACAGAGGAAGAGGATGCAAGGCCGAAGTGAGGGACTGTAGAAAGGGCCCATGACCAGAAAGAACAAGACTAGTGAAATAAAATAAAATGAGCATGGGGAGGTAGGAGGGCAGTGTGAACCAGGAGTGGAGAGGACATTAATTTCAGGACCCTGTAAGCCCTGATAAGGGACTGGCTCTCTGGTTAAGTCCTTGAGGTCCCATCAAGTTCGGGTCAGAAAATATCACTCTGGCTATGAGTAGAGACAGGGTAGGTAATGAAGGGAGTGGATATGTGAAGACTAGCTATTTTATTTTCATTTTAATAGACAGGATCTGAAATACTAGACCATCCATTTCTAAAGTCTTCTCTTTCTATAGCCTCCCCACACTCATGCCCTTCTCTCAAGCGTGAGAAGCACCCAGCTCTCAGTCCTTGCTGAAAGTTTCTGTCCCAATAGCTCCCCTTTCAAACTTTAGTGGCCACCCCCACCCCCATATGTATCCTGATGGGAGAGACTGGTCTCCTTCGTATTTGTATCTATGCCAATCTATATTTCGGTACACACATGGTGGTCTACATGTGTGTGAAAGGGAAAGGAAGAAAAAACAAAATGTCTCATCTCCCTTTCTCAGGGGAGGAAGAAAGGACTTGGCCAGCTTGGATCCTTAAGTGTGGGTCAGCGTTAGCATGACAACTCCTCTCTGAAGCCCCATTCCAGAGCTCTGTGAGACCATCATAAAACAAATTCATTTGGAATAAAAAGGACAAAGGGGATGACAGCTAGAGAGTGGAGGAACATCACCAGGCCAGAAGGTCAGAAAACCAGCAACACTAGAGTTCAAAGGACAGAATGAGGATGGAGAAAGGGAATGCAATCCGGACAGCTTGTTTGGAATGAGGACACACACCAGCAACAGGACCTAGGTGCACTGCTCAAACAGAGCAGTGGTGCTTAAAGGAGTCAAAGCAAGACAATTGGAGAGGACAGCCTGGCAGTATTTACCACTGATACATAGTTATAACAGTGAAAGATTTTAACATGTAAGGGCATTTGGCATCCTTTTATTCAGTACTTTTCTCTAAATTGGATTATGTGATATATCAAAATATTCCTATAAGGTACATCTAATCAGAAATAGATTAAAGAAGTGGGTCATTCTTCCAGGTACTTATTGTCAACATTCAGACCGGAATCCAGGACTCCTAAATTCTGAAATTTCTTTCTTCCTAGTAAGCTATTCAATCCCCAAAGGAGCCAACACTGGGTTCATCGTGCAGATTCCCAATTAATCACAGTAGAAAGGACTATTTGCCAAGTGAAAATCCTCTATTTTGAATTCTTAATCCCCCTACCAGCTGAGTTTACCACAAAGACATGAATATATAATTGAGACATAAAGAAAACATGCCACCAAATTAAACTGTCCTAATTTTAAATCAATAAATTCTTTCTCAAATAACTTGAAATGAAGAGCTCTCAAAAGAAAAAAAAAATGTGCTCTAGCAACTCGGGGAGCATTTCACCATCAAGCCTACCTCCAGCAGAAGCCAATTCGATTTTTACCAATATTAGATACTAATTTACCATGGATAACATTCAATAGGAATAGAAGTCTTATGATATATGCCAACTGCTGACACCTTAGAGTTCATATTATCCTGGAGACATCTGAAGCTCTGAGACTCCTTCATGTGCATGTGGTGGGTTCTTGGGTACCAGTGAGAAGGGGCTGCTGGCAATGGGGCAGTCACCCAGTTCCTAAGGGTATTGGCCCCTTCCTGCTCACTGTGATCTTCCCCAGGATCCTTGCTCTCTCTGGTACAATCACCATGATGTCAGAACAATAAACCCCAGGGTCATATACTCTATTTGCTGGTGTACAGGGAAATGTAGCTTACCTTTACTATGGAAAAAGAATCATTAGTGTGACTGCAATGGCTATAAAACATATATTTTAGGGTTTTAAGATATGACTGGGTAGAAGAAACGTCCTTGGCAATCTTCCCCCTTTTCATCTTTACCATATAAGGGATACAGAACAAGTTGATTTGGATATATTCTTTCTTCCCAATACTTCCCTCTTCCTGCCAAGGTTTATTGACCCTGGTGCTTGTCATTTTCTATTCTACTGATAGACTTCTAGATATTTGTCCTTTACCAGAACAACCTAATGGAACTTTCCTTGAGGAAGAGAAGTAATGCTATTTTTTTAAGATTTTATTTATTTATCTGACACAGAGAGAGACAGAGCGAGAGAGGGAACACAAGCAGGGGGAGTGAGAGAGGGAGAAGCAGGCTTCTTGCTGAGCAGGGATCCTGATGTGGGGCTCAATCCCAGTCTCTGGGACCATGACCTGAGCTGAAGGCAGTCGTCTAATCAACTGAGCCACTCAGATGAAAGAAAGAGAAGTGATGTTCTTATAAACATCAAGGAAAACCAAGCCCATTTTGAAAACCTGCACGACTCCAAAGCCTACCACTTCTCACTGTGCTCCTTTCCAAGGCACATGGGACATCTACTACCTACGTGCAAACTATCTTTCTGGCCATACACTCAGCCATACAATTCACCAGAAGAACCTTGTTCTTACTGTTGTCACTCTTCCTCCAACATATCATACATCCTCAGAATGCCAAGCTTTGTACCTGTTACTGCTGCCAGGATGCCTTCTCTCTAGACCTAAAAATTCCAATTCACTGTTGAGGGGGTTGGTGAAATGTAACCATGCAGCTTTGCCTAGTGTTACAGATAAATTCAATTGCTCCCTTTCATCGTATTAATAGCAGTTATATATAGAAACATTCTAACCCCCATTACTTTATAAGAGAGCTATTTGCAAGTATATGAATGCCTTCTGCTAGATGGGGCAGGAACTCCATCCAGATCTTTGAGTCCCCAGTACCTTATCTCAAAATACCGTTTGATGGAATTAAAAAGGTTTCAGTTGAGATTTCTCAATCTGACAGCAGATGGACAGACAGACATAGTCACCAACTTCTTCCCATGCCCTAAGGGAAGATATTTCTCTTTTTTTCTCTAGGTATTTCAATTTTAGCAAAAAGAAAACAAAAACAGGGTGCCTGGGTGGCTCAGTGGGTTAAAGCCTCTGCCTTCAGCCAAGGTCATGATCTCAGGGTCCTGGGATCGAGGCCCACATTGGGCTCTCTTCTCAGCGGGGAGCCTGCTTCCTCCTCTCTGCCTGCCTCTCTGCCTTCTGTGATCTCTCTCTCTCTGTGTCAAATAAATAAATAAAATCTTAAAAAAATACCCAGAAGAATTATCAGGGGCTTACTGGGGCACCTGTTAGTCATCTACCTCTGGCTCAGGTCATGTTCCCAGCATGCTGGGATGGGGCCCTGCATTGGGCTCCTTGCTCAGTGGGGAGCCTGCTTCTCCCTCTCTTCCTCACTTGTGGCTCATGCTCTCTCTCAGTATCTCTGTCTCTCTCTCTCAAATAAATACAGTAAAATAAAATATAAAATAAACAAAATAAAATAAATTTTGAAAAGGAATTATCAGAAGCTTTTTAAGTCTTTTGCATACCTAAGGATCCTCTAGTCCAAGTCATGATTTTTCAGATCCATAGTGCTGGCCTTTCCAACATTTTATACACAACCTACAGGGGAGGTCTACTGAAACCTCCAGAGTTGTTGTAAGAGGGCTTTTGTTAACATATTCTGGGATTAGTCGGATCCATACCAGTGGGTCTTGAGGCCATAAAGAAACACTGTGTCATCCTTAATTAAGGATTAATTAATTAGGACTATCTGTTTCAAGTTCTACCTGTATTAACTACAGGGAGATCTGATATGGGAATAAGAATCTATAGGAATGTATCTTGAAAGGGCAACTTATTCGGGATCAGACATTTATACTTCCCCCCAAATAAAAGGGCAGCAGGTCTTATTTGGAGGCCACAGGGATATGCAAGACCCAGGAGGAAGCAAAGCCACTATGCTATTCCAATCAGAGGCAGCTCAGACTCCCCAGGGAAAACCACCTCAGGGATAAGAATTCTGTGGTCCCTTAAAGATCCTCCTTTGGGAGCCCTAACTGTTAACCTGGAGGAATGTTGCCTGACTCCTGTAAGTGTTTTTGGTGAAGCAATAGGGTCAGGTCACCTGAACTTTCCGCTTCCTTAGAGGCATAAGTGGTAGGAAGGGCTTGGCCAGGGTCTGTTGTTATTTACTGTTGTAACCAGGAAGCATGCAAAGCAGAGGTCCCAACGTGCTTCCAAAACATGAGGGATCCTCCCAGCCACCCCAGAAGGCAGAGAACATGCCATTATCAGACCACTGTCAGATTACTTTAGTCTAAGAAACTCTTCAGCCCCTCCATTGTCAGGAAGTGCATGGAGAAATTTAAAAACTCACTAGTTAGAACTGAAATGCTTCATTTGCATGCTGTCTAAATTCTATAAATCAATTTCAGGTAAGATGCCCTACTTCCTTGTCATTCTCCAGGGTGCTTTGAGGATCTCTAATTTTGTAGTGGGATTTAATTTCCTGACTTTTTGAAAGTTCTTTTGAATTCAGATGCACAGTCTTACGATCAGACTGAATGTGCACGTTCATCTATTTCTTGAGCAGGGCAGGAAGAGGAAAGATAATTTGGAAAGCAGTTTGGAATGGCAAATGTGACCTACTGTCACACAGGCTATGGAAACCCGAAGAACACAGATGTACTCGGAAGGTGACTTCTGTTGATTTAGTAGCGAATAGTGACGCCTCCCTCTACTACCAGCTCAGCAAGCTGTGGCTTGAATGAAAATCAGTCTGTACAAAGGTCTTCCCAAAGCTACAGGAGACTTGCAGTGCTAGGAGGGCACGTTGCTTTCTAGGTGATGTGGCCACAGAGACAGAAATCTTTGCTCTCAATGTAAGGATTAGAGCACATTATTCCCTTTGATGTGCTGTGCTTCAGATTTCCTCTTGTACAGGTTCAGAGTGGAGGGGAGTGGTCTGTGGGGTGTAGGTGTCCAGAAATTAAAAGTTATTGTTCTTCTTCCCTTAATCATAATAATGAGTTTAGTTTGACAAGGTCAATTAATTATTCAGGAATGGAAAGCAACATGATTATACAGATCAGGCAGGTAAGAGGAGAGGGCTCGGAACATGAAGACAAAAAAAGGTAAATGAAGGGCTGATACCACCAAGCTCCACTGTCCCCTGCCCACGCTGACTATCTCCCTGGCCTAGGCCCTTGCTCTCTGGAATTCCTCTAACATAGGGAACAACACTGCCACCCTGGTTCCTTTCTCTCATCCCTGCCCCTATTCCAGAGGCATTAGCATCTCCTGCCTTTCGAGCTTTGGAGCTGTTTGACTCCAAAAGACAGGTAATTAACTACCAAACAATAGCAGGGATTTTCAGATTAATTCTGCTTTAAAAGAAACTGTAAAATTCATTTACACCAAACAAAAGGGAGGGGTGATTAGACAGTGACAAAAAAGAGACCTAGATAGAACCTGGAAAAACTGATGGAGACCAAAAGCTATGTTAATTATTATTAATATTATTATTGTTATTTGTATTATTATTTCTATTACACTAATATCCTTTATCAGCACTGTATGCTAACATTTGCTATCATGCAAACGTGTCTCTGGGGTGAGATTAAAGCACCTCAGACCTCTGTACCTAGATGAGAAGGACTTTCCTTAGTTTTACGGGGAAGCTGTGCTTTATCATCACACAAGGGCACTTGCGAGACCATGAGGCTTGGAGACGGCTTCCACATTGCCCTTAACTTAGCAAACTATTCAGTCCCACAAGGTGTTTTTTTCACTCTGAGCTCTCCAAGAGACATTCTCTTATAAGGATCTATGGGGACATAGGCTTAGCGAGTTTAGATAACCAGAGAAGCAGCAGGATCAAGAGAGGAATCGGGTTAAAATACGTAGCTGGACTTCAGAAGTAGTCACTTATTAATTATAGTCACAAAGGCGAACATCCTAACTTCAAGGGATGGAATCATTAGACCCAAATTTCAATAAATCTAAAATGGATCTCCCTCACACTGGCCTAAAAGATTGTGTTTTGGCTGCCTAAGTGTGGTATTTCTTATTTTTCACACACTCCTTTTGAATGGAGTATTCAAGGCATCTAAAAATTAAAAAGTCCAAGAATCTGAGGTGCTCCATGATGCCGCCACATGATGCTTTAGTGCATGAGGCTTTAGATGAGTTAGTATCAACTTGTTCTAGAGGGCTCAGGTAAAATCTCGATGTCCTGATGTCCTGGTGCACTCCCTCCCCCCTCCACACCCACATGTAACCAACCTCCATATTCTATTTTCCTTTGACTACCTCTTCACACTCTGGCCTTTTTTTCTCTGCCTTAGCTAATAGGAGAACTCCAGTCTTCCATCTTTGTAGTAACCCTCTCTTGTCTTTTTTTTTTTTAAGATTTATTTATTTGACAGAGAGAAACACAGCCAGAGAGGGAACACAAGCAGGGGGAGTGAGAGAGGGAGAAGCAGGCTTCCCGCCGAGCAGGAAGACCAACTGGATTCCTGGTCTCTAGGATCATGACCTGAGTTGAAGGCAGTTGCTTAACCAACTGAGCCACCCAGGCGCCCCTCCCTTTCTTGTCTTTTAAAAACTTCCATCTTTCCTTATTTCTGTCTTGTCTCCAAACTTCCGTTCTCTTTTCCATACCAAACTTGACTTCTAACATTAATGAAATTCACTCTTGCTTTTACACGTACTGGACCATTGCCCAAAAGAACTTTCTAAGACAAGAGAATATTCAGTTTCTCTCCTGGCTAATAGAGTAGCCACTGGTCATACGTGGCTACAGAAGCACATGAAATGTAGCTAGTGTGTCTGAGGAAGTACATTTCAAATTTTATTTGGTCTTAGTTCATTTAATTTTCAATGGCCATTGTTATGAGTAGGTACCTCGCTCAGTTCTCCTGTCCCTCCCCCATTCCCACTGCCAGCCCGCTTTGCCTTTTCCCCCTACCTCCTCCCACACTGCCTCCAGAGCCACTCTCTTCTTCAGGGCTGTCCTTTACTCCTGGCTTGTCTGGGAGACTTGCTCTCTGCGATCACCTGGGCTCAGTGTCTGCAGCCAGGAGCCTTTTTGTCCCTCCATACTGACCCTGGACAATGCAAATTAGAACTGTCACCTTCTCCTGGCAGGATGATCTAACATTCCGGGCCACAGAGACTGAGATCTCTGTGGTTTTACACTTACCCTTATTCTGCCTGGTGCTCCCAATGTCTTCACGTACTAGCTGCTCCTCCAACCGCTAATGCTCACGGCAGGAACTCTCCTCTGCGACCCAGTCTACACCAACCCAGTCCACATTCCAGCCACATGACCAGCCCTGCTGGGACCTTTGGAAACCACCCCACCCCATCGTCCTGGGGAAGATTTAGGAGAATTTAGTTAGCTCCAGATATATCTTTTAAAGATAAAAACAAAAAACACATGTAGAACTTGCGGCCAGTGAAAGGCTGTCCTGAAGATTGGGAGGACCAGAGATGATGTGTATCGCAGCAGCTCTGGAAGCCGTGAACCAAGGAAAGGCCGCTAGCCCTTCAGCCCTGGGCTTGAGCTCAGGGACAGACCCATGCTCAAAAGCACTGGCACATAAAAAGACCAGTCAGAGCAGTCTGATTTCTGTACAAGTCATTTCTGAATCTATTAATATGAATATGTGTAATCAGAAAACATGCAGGTAAGGGGCCCCACTGGTTTTTCCAGGAGCATCTGCTGGGAGCCCTAAAAGGAGTCAGTCAACAGTAGCTAAACTTCTAGAAAATAAATTCTTGGGCATGACTTGGACAAACAGTATAGAAGGTGGTCTCCACACAAATGGGAACTGACTCTTTGAAGACAGCTCCTTATTCATCTCCATGTTCTAAGCGATTGGCCAAAGTATTAGTAGCCAAAGTTGTTTGTCAGCAATCATAACCCCTATGAAGGGATGAAGCACTAATAAGTGCATACACAAAGGGCTGAAGATCTGGTTCTCAGGCAGATGCAGAGGTGGCATCCCAGCTGCCAGAGAGAACCAAACATACTCCATGTTCACATGGAGTTACAACCATGGAGGAGATCCAGAACAAAGAACTAGTGGGGACCAAGGGTATGTTGATAACAAGAGGAGAGACATAATCTCTCCCTTAAGTAGCTCATATGATACTATGAAAGTGTGATTACCTTCCTTCTGCCTGGGTTTATTTGTATGTGAAGCTGACTACCTATGTATAAATACACATGCTCAGGGGCAGACAGTCGATTCCGTTTTTTATGCTCCTGCTATTATGTGTTTGTGTGTGTGTGTGTGTGTGTGTGTGTGTGTGTGAGTGTTTAAGGATTGCAATACCATTTTGAAAACTTAATATGTCTGACTTTCATTCCAGCAGCATTGTGTTCAGCATTGAATAGCAACTTCAACAAAATCCAGATAGTCAGCTCCTGCTAAGGGAATTAGGGTTTATGTTCAGTACAATAAATGATCCCAAGATAAATATATTCTTTTTTTTAAATGCTAGATGGTGATGTATCCTCTTTCCAATACATAGATGGGGGAGTCCGACTCTATTTAGTTTGTGTGATTGCTTTTAAGAAGGGGGGCAGCTTGGCTCTGAAAAAACTATGGTCCCCTATTCATTAAAGTGTCAATAATGCTCAGCCCAGGCATATCGACAGCGGATTAGCTTGGGCAGAGTCTGTGTACAAGACCAGTGCCTTTTTTTAACCTAGCTTGTTTCTAGATCAATACACCCATCAGCATTCGAAAATTAGCCCAAGATGAGATTCCAATACTTGAGGTGGTGTGTCATGCTAAGAGGCCACCTAGCCAAGTCACAGATGTAAACACCTAGCTGGGGATTAGACATTTTCCATTAGCTTGGACATGAGCGACGATTGATGTAGACCCCTCGCCTTGCCCCTCCCTCCCATGTCTCTATCCACATATGTGTTCCACTTCCCCTTGGAGGCTGTGTTAGACCTCTGAAGCCACTTGCTCCAATAAGCATTTATAATATGTGCACATTGGAATAGGCATTCTCCCAGGTACTTATGGGCAAAAATGGGTGGGTGTGTAGGTGTGTGTGTTGGGAGGGGAGGGATTAAGAAAAAAAAAAGACAAAAACATGGTCCTTATTTTAAGGGAGGTTACAGCATTTTCCACTATTCCTTCCATATTCCAGTTCCAAGGTCCTGCCTCCCAAAGAGAGTTTTTTACTCATGCATATCTGCTAGCTTATTTTTGTCGGTGCAGGGTACCCTGCTCTTGACAATAAGTGTGTGAAGGTTGGGGCATGAAGAGAGCATGGGGGATGGCTTCAGAAGCATCCTCTGGTGGAAATTACAAATAGTGTCTCTGGAGCAGTTCCAGATGTCCTCATCAAATGTGGCCTTCAAACTATGGTTCAGTCAGCGTCCACCATAAAAAATGTATTTTGATTGACTGATTGATATTTTCATTTTTTAAAAACTTTTCTTTTCTTCTTTTTTTTTTAGTTTAAATTTTTTTTTCATTCTTTTTTTAAGTAGGCCCCATGCTTAACGTGGAGCCCAGTGTAGGGCCTGAACTCACGACACTGAGATTAAGACCTGAGCTGAGACCAAGAGTAGGATGCTTAGCTGACCGAGCCACCCAGCTCGCCCAAAATTTATTTTGCTCAAAAACTCACACACTCTGAAACAGAAATCTTATGGAATTATACTTATTCTGCTGTTTGTAGTATGGTGATACCTTCTATGCAATTTCATCTCCTTTAAAAATTTTTTTTACTTTAAATTTATTTTTTATTTCCAGTGTTCCAAGATTCATTGCCCATGCCCCACACCCAGTGCTCCATGCAATAGGTGCCCTCAGTACCCACCACCAGGCTCTCCCATACCCCACCCCCCTCCCTCCAAGTCCCTCAGTTTGTTTCTGTGTCCAAAGTCTCTCATGTCTCGTTTCTCTCCCTGAATTACCCTACTTCCCATTTCCTTTCCTTCTCCTACTGGCTTCTATATTACCCCTTATGCACCACAAATAAGTGAAACCATGTGATACTTGTCTTTCTCTACTTGGCTTATTTCATTCAGCATAATCTCTTCCAGTCCATGTTGCGCAAAAGTTGGGTATTCATCCTTTCTGATGGAGGCATAGTATTCCATTGTATATATGGACCACATCTTCTTTATCCATTCATCTGTTGAAGGGCACCTTGGCTCTTTCCACAGTTTGGCGATTGTGGCCATTGCTGTTATGAACGTTGGGGTACATATGGCCCTTCTTTTCACCACATCTGTATCTTTGGGGTAAATACCCAGTAGTGCAATTGCAGGGTCATAGGGTTTTTGTTTGCATTAGGCAGTTTGAAAAATATTCATTTATAGAACCAATTAATAGAAAAAGTCATCATAATTCCCATTCAGAGGAATGAGCAAAAGAAATGAGAACCAGATGGTGTGGCCAAGCTCTGGCCCAGATGTCCCTGTGGTCCCTGCTCAGAATGGGGGCCACAGTTCCCTTGCTGAGCTGAGTCTTATCCCTGCTCACCATGCCTTCGCCTTTCCCTAGCACGTGCCCAAACCCAGGATGTACATTCTCCTCCCTTCTCATGGCTGAAGTTCCCTTAATTCCTCCAGCTCCTTTATGCTCTTCCTTCTCCAGCCACTGCCCTGCCCTTGTTCCTCTAGCAAAGCATCTGACAACACCTTCGCCTTTCCTTGGGCGCCCTGACAAGGAGTGGAAGCCGAAGGAGCCTCTGCTGGAGGAGCTTCTGGCACTAGATGCCAATCAGCTGGATGAAGGGAACTGGGAAATAGGCTGGGAAAGAGACCCCCAGCAGAAAAACCAGGCTCTACTACTCTGGGCTTAAGCTTCTGAGATAATAAAATGAGCTATGTGCTCCACTGTAAAAGAATTTTAAAAAGCTAAAAAGTAGTATTAATATTTTAAAAATATTGGTGGCTAACATTTACCTAGCCCTGTAGGTGCCAGGTCCACTTCTTAGTGTCAGATAAAATATAGAAAGCTCATTACATAAGTGATTCCATTTTACAGAAGAAAGCCCCAAAGCCCAGTCAGTAACGTGATCCAGGTCTCACAGCCCAAAAGTGGCCAAGTCTGGTTCTGTCCTCTTCCCCCTTAATTAGGAACTGTCCATGACAGTAAAGTGTTGTGTGAATGTCCTAGGGTCAGTTGGGCTTCGCAGGGAATGGGGAAGCACCATCCCCAGGGCCTAGGAAACACGGACAGGGCAGAACCAAGGAAGATGCAAAAGCAAACCTAGTACACAGGCCTCAAAAGCAGGGGTTGTGGGGTACAGAACGAAGGGACAGGGACCTGGAATGCCACCAGACATGGAGAATCAGATGCAGGCAGAAACCCAGGGCTGGGAGAGGAGGGATTCGAGCAAGCTGGAGACAGTGGGGGTGGCTGTGAAGGGCGTGTCCTAGGTGGGTGGTTAGAGCATCTGTGACAGGCTCTGCTTTCTTTGAAGGCTGTGGGAGGGTATGGCATGTGTGTAGTGCCAGAAGAGCTCAAACACAGGTCTTAAAATAAAGCGAGCTTAGAATTGGATGGAACCTAAAAAAATCGTAAGAGGAGAAAAAAGCCAAGGAAAGCAATAATTAGAAGATAATTTTCTGAGAAAATATATTATTGGAACAAAAGCAGAAAAGAAAATCCTAGTCCTATTCAATAGGAAAACTTATTTCAAAATTCAGCTTCTAATGGCAAAATGACAATTAGTGGTCCTGTTTTCCTGGCTGGATGGAACAAACAGAAATCATCTCAGGATCACAGAAAAAGTGTTGGACATGGTTCTCCCAACCACCACCCAGACCACCCAGCCAAGCCCCGCCTACCTTGCACAATGAGGTGGACCCGGGAGGTCTTTGGGTGGTTGTCTGTCTGCACAGAGCAGGTGTATGGGCCCTCATCATACACATCCACGTTCTGGATCTCGATGCTGTACTGGGTCTGGGTGTTGCTCAGGAGGACCACACGTGGGTCCAGGCACCACTTGTCATTCCCAGCATAGAGGATGGTACTACGGTTTAGCCAGGCCACCCGGGTGACCCGGTTGTCAATCGTGCACCTGGAGAGAAAAATAGACGGGTAAGTCCAGGCACCAGAGAGGAAGTTGGGGTCATCAGGGTCAGGTCTTCTTAGCAAGGCTAGGATGACTTGTCATCATGTCCTGTCTTCACCCACCCACCCCCCGCCCCTCGTATACACACATATACATTCCTTGTTTGATTGTCATGAGTGGCACTTTCTGGAAATCTAATGGGAGAGATCTTGTGGGATTATAGCCTCAGAGCACTGGTTATCTTGGACTTCTAGGTCCTGAGCAGTTCAGCGCCGCCGAGCACTGAAAACCAGCTGAGTAAAAGACTAATTCTGTAGTCATAACTATTCAGTAGTTATAACTGGAGGCATCTTCCATTCCCAGAATGGCTAGACCTTGGGAGCATCATCAGCTAACTCTCCCTTTGCACAAGGATTCCCACGCTGTAGGTATTTTGGGAGTACTAAGTCATCCGGTACTTATAACAACCCTATGAGCAAGGTTCTGTTGGTAAAAGGAATGGAAGAACAAAGAAACTAAATATTTCTCCCAAACCACACAGATAATATGAGACCCAGATTTTAGCTACTAAACATTATCTCGGAATAGCGAATTCTAACAGAAGGCTTCTGAAGTCAAGACTAAATATGGACCACCACCATTGCTATTTATCTTCATTACACCCAGGGGCAGAAATGTTCAATTACTGCGAGACTAAAGGCATTCTCCAAAAATCTCAAAACTGTTTGCACATATAAAAATAGATTTTGTCTTTTTTATTTTTGCATCTGGAGTCCCCAAATTGTGGAAGCTCCCTTCTCTTTCCTTACATTTTCAAATCTCCCCGCTTCTCTCGCCAAGTCCTAATCACATCTCTCTGTCTGTATTCATTTCCCTCTCTCCATACACCAAGCATGTTCTATGGCCTTAGGCAAAATTCATACAGTGTCCTGATCCTAACTACAATGCTGAAAATAGAATTGTAGCTCAGTAAGTAGAATGATGCCTCAAATTTATACATTCTTTTGCAGTGTACAAAATGCTTTTACACTGATACCGTCTCGTCTCTTTTGGTTCTTGCAGCAAATCTGTGAATAGATGATCTTACCCATTCTCTACTTTAAAGATCAGGACTCCACCATTTAGAATGGAGAGTTGGCCAGGTTAGAGAGCTGGGAAGTGATAGACATCTCAGCCAGGGCATGTGTCTAATTCCTGGTCCTGTGTGCTCCTCAGAATGTGCAAAAGGGGATTTTTTTTTCAGTGGGGAGGTACGCTTGCCCCTGCTGAGTTCTCAAAATGGTATGTGACCATAAAAAACCTAAGAACTGCCACTGAGCACACGAGCTTCCCCAGGCGGTCCCTCTCGAGATGAGATATCCTGCATCGCACCTTCTTTCCGCTTATACTTCTGTAAATGTCACAGGATCGCTGCAGGGACACTCAGGCACAGGTGGGGAGCCTTGCTGAGAAAGCCTGTAGGGAAAGCTGCTCCACCAGAAACCCCTTTGCTCTGCTGTCCGGCAAGTTCATTGTGTTTCCCCGACAATGCAGGACGGAAATTACTTTACTAAGGGAAGATTAAGGGAATGGGCCACTTGCTTCAGAAACGCATGAGGGGTTTGTTATAGGTGTTTAGTCTCACTTCCTATCCTACTATTCAGTCTTTGGGTATCCAAAAATATGAATTTCTAACAATACTGCAGTTGGTTCATAGACCTACCAATGTTTGAAAAAACACTGATGAAGAGCTGTGTTTCTGGAATCAGCTACATAATTGGGGAGGGTTCAGTATAAAATGAAAAGACAGAGCTCATTTGAATATATTGAGAGCAGAGGATTTAACCATGTGCAGTGTTCTTCTGAGTGCAGGGTCTGTGTAAATAAATACATATCCTGAGTAGATCTTGGACTTTATCGTGTTTACAATGATTCTTGGGAATCTTAGTAAAATGGTAATGGGTCCTGAGCGTCTGCACTTTTAAAAAGCTCTCAAGTGACACCTGTGCTGCTGGGTCTAGACCATTCCTTAAGTAGCATAAATCTATGAACCTTAGGTTAAGGAAGCACTGAGCTAGCAATTCACTATGTGGAAGTGTGGTCAGAAAACCAGCAGGTCACCATCCCATGGGGGCCTGACAGAAATGCAGAAACTCTGTCCCGACCTCAGATGCAATGAATTAGAATGTTCATTTTAATAAGATATCTAGCTATCTAAAACACACATGCTGTTTGGGCTGGTCTAGAAGATATTTCAAGATTGCCTCTGGTTTTGATGACGATACCCAGAATACTTTGAGAGTCAATGAGAGGTAGAGAAGTACAGCCAACAGAGGAAGCGCCTGGTATCATCCCTTCCCTTAGGTTCCTCACAGACTTCCCTGATGTTCATCCTCTCAGGCTGCCTCACCTGGAATGTGGATTTGGAACCACAGTGGTTTGAAATCCCTAAAGAACAACACAGTCCCCAGCATATTTTACTAGTAACACACCTAAGATGTTATTTGTTTTAATTACCTTAAGTGTGGTCCCTGCTCTAAATAGTGCTTGGGGACTCCTGGGTGGCTCAGACAGCTGAGCGTTCCACTCTTGATTTCAGCTCAGGTCATGATCTTAGGGTCCTGAGATGGAGTCTCACGTCAGGCTCTGTGCTGAGCTTGGAGTCTGCTTAAGATTCTCTCTCTTCCTCTCTTTGGCCCCTTCCAGCTCTACCACACTCATCATTCTCTCCCCTCACCCATCTAAAATCAATAAATAAATCTTTTAAAAAATGTATTTGGGGATCTGACTGTAGAATCTGTGAAATTCGTATTCATGGCTAATGCTTTTTGAGCACATCCTGTTGATGCTTGGTACAACACAAGCCTAGTACATAGACTACACAACCATGTCAAAAATGTGGTGTGTTCACATATCAATGCCAGTTTACAGATGGGGTTAAATCATGTTAAAAAACACCCATGAAAAAAAATAACTGAATTGATTAGAATGACTGTGATATTAAGTTACAGAGTCAAGATTCAGACCCAGTTTTATTTTATTTTGTTTCTAATTCACTGTTCTTCAATGTCCTTATAAGCCCTTCCAAATTCCCTCCAACATTAAATTCAGTGTGTGTCAGAATCCTCGGGAAGCCCCGACCAGGTACAGATTGCTGGCCCCTCCCTGGTCTGGAGACCACATTCTGAAATCCATTAATTTAGACATCTGGTTTCTGGTGAAATGGGAGCTGCAGAGTGAGTGGGCACTAGGAAATAACCCTTGTTTGAAATAGTTTCCCATTACTTTACAGGAGAAAACTTCCTCGTAGCCAACATGTTCTGGGAAGCCGGAGCTGAGGCCCAGCTATTTGCTCCTCCAGCAGCTAAAATGGAACCAGACACCAAGTGAATGGCCAGCCATTGCATAGAAAATTCTGATCAACAACCTCCACACGGCTTTAATAATTGTTTTTGATGCCCACAGTGGGGGCATCTCAGCCTCCCAATGAATCTGAGAGGACAGTTCTGGACTTCCTGTGAGGCCTAATTATTGGAAACTGGCTGTAATGAAGTAGTCTCAGTTCTCTGCACCGTGATTCCAGGGCCAGAGATGTTCATTTGCAGATATGTTAAGGCTCCAAATGCAGCCAGTTTTCAGCATGGCTCTGCGGCCCCTGTGATATACTACGCTGAGAAGCTGGCGTAGCTTCAGCTGTGGTTTTGGGCACATCCAAGGTCATGTTTAGATGTCCAAGCTGTCACTGCTGGATATCAGTCTTGCTGAGCCTCCCCGGCATTACTGCTGGCTTCTGCAGAGATGGATCACAGAGGTAACTTGGCAGGCAACCACTGTCACCTCCTCAAACCTGTCCCCATCCCTCTGTCTCATTTATCGAGTCCCCACAATGCAGGGGAGACAAATCTCCCAGGTTTAAAAAAAAAAAAAAGTAAAAGCAAGAAGAATTTCTCCCTGCGAATGCCCTGGTTGGTGGGGAGTCAGAAGACTGGGGTGGGACATTCCATCAACAGGCTCCCTTTTTTGCAGACATGGCCCTTTACATAGTTCTGCCAAATGACTCCTCAAACACATGATGGTACTTCATGTCCTTCAGGAAAGTAATTGTCTGTGTGATTAAAAGGGAAGTAAGGAAGTCTCCAAACTCAACTCCCCCTAATCCAGGCAAGGACAGCTGGTGATGGTCACTTATCATTGAGAAATAGCCACAGGTCAGGGAGGGAGAAACAGAAAGAGTGGAAAATATCCTACCCAAAACTTGAACTCCTCTCAATGTTTTTTTAAGGTTTATTTATTTGAGAGAGAGAGAGAGCGAGATAGCATGCACGCAAGCTGGGTGAGGCGCAGAAGAGAAGGAGGGAGAGAATCTCAAGATGACTCCCCAGTGAGTGTGGAGCCAGGGTTGTGGTTCAACCGCATGGCCCTTAGATCATGATATGAGCCAAAATCAGGATGAGATGCTCAAACAACGAAGCCACCCTGGTGCCCCATCTCTCACCTTTCCCCTGAAGTCCTGATGCGCACTAAACCCTCAAACCAAGCGTCCTCTGCATCCATACTGCCAGACATACAAAGAGAAACCGATTTGCAGATCTCAGCTCTCCTGGACTGAGCCCTGGAACTTCCAATTCCCCAACTCCAAACATATCTGAACTCTGAAAGACTCCTGTCCTCCAGCCTCGGTACTGCCCTCACTCCATCCTCCAGCCCTCTCTCCAGTGGCCATCAGTTTTCAGCATTTGTGTGAATGGCCTTCCCCTCCTTCAGATCTGTGGAATGCCTCCCATGTATGATCCCCATGGAAAGCCCATGGCCTGACCTATGCAATATCCGGGAATGATCCAGACAGATAGACAGAGCCTAGTAGAGACACTTGTTTATCATTTCACTGATAAGTCTAGTGTTCTTCTCAGTCTGCATGTCTGCCTGTGCCCTGCTCCTTGGAGAAATTTCTTCTTAGAGAGTAAGCCTGGTCTATGTGAACAGAGATCATCCGGGGTGTGCAGCTTGCATAGATCAACAATGCATTTTCTCTTTTTTTCTTCTTTTCTTAAACATTTTATTTATTTATTTGACAGACAGAGCGATCACAAGTAGGCAGAGAGGCAGGCAGAGAGAGAGAGGAGGAAGCAGGCTCCCTGCTGAGCGGAGAGCCTGATGTGGGCCTCGATCCCAGGACCCTGAGATTATGACCTGAGTCAAAGGCAGAGGCTTTAACCCACTGAGCCACCCAGGCACCCAACAATGCATTTTCTTTAATTATGAAAAGGTTCATGTGTAGTTGACCAGAGAAGACTAGCCACAGATGCCCATGCTGGATGTTGCGACTGAGCACTGCGTACAACAGAGAAAGCTGTCACACTTGTCATTCTCTGCAGCTGCACCAATTGTGCCAAAACTCTAAAAATGCAGCCCTCTATGTCCTTCATCTCTTCTTGATGAATGGAGGCCTTATTATACTTGCCACATTTATACATTGAGGAATAGGAGGAAGAGGAAAAATAAGAGGAGGAGGAGGAGGAGGAGGAGGAGGAGGGGGAGGAAAGAAGAAGAGGAGAAAGAAACGAAGAAAAAGAAAAATAAATGATTAGGCAAGCAATCCCAGAATGAGGGCCTGCAGAGATAAAGCCATAAAAATATGGACTCAGGCCTCAAGCTACTTTGGGATCTGAAAGAAAATGAGAAAGGGAGGGAGACAGTGAGTATGTGTCTACAAATTACAAAAAAAAAAATAGAGCAAAAGTATCTGCTTGGAATCTTCTAAAGACAGACAAAGAAAGGGTTGAAATAAAGAGAAGGATTATTGAAGAAGGAGAGAAAAATATAGCCTTGGCCTTTCTTAAACACACCTGCCTGAAGATCTGAGGACTATAATGGGCCCAGACAGTGGGTAATCCAACCATTCCTTCTATCAAATGGCCCTTCAACTGCTTTTGAAAAGCAACGCATCTCAAGCAACGCTTGAGTCTGCAGTAAAATAAGAGTTCTGCCCTTCACAGCACCTGGTCACAGTCTCCTCTTATTGCACAGAGATGCTCCAGCTGCCCCTAAATTTGGTTCCTCTGAGCATTTTGCTGCTGCCCCACCCCTCCCTGCTAGCTTCACAGAGAATCATTGCGATGTGGATGGCTGAGAAATACCACCACCACGTCCCGGAGTTGGCATAGAAGTTTTCCAGACCTTTTCCTGGGGGGAAACCAACAAACAGTCAAAGCAAGATGCCCCATCACCAACCTGCTGAAAATTCAGACATCACTGGTACCTTAGCTCCTTATCGTGGAAGAAGGCTTCCTCATTGGAGTTGCTGATTTTGCCCCTACTAGAGGCTAAACTCAGGTTGATATTTATAAAATTGTTTTGGACCACAGTGAAACAAAAAACACTAAACTTAATACTCAGTTCACACAGGTCTTGAATCCGTCAACTATGACTGTTTTTGTTTAACATTAAAAGGAAAAACTGATGCATGCTAGGAAATCTCGCTTAGTTATGAAGATAACAAAGCTGTCCATGCCACGCCTGGGTAGAAGCAGAAGTCTTAGAAGAGAGGGGAAGGGACTGAGGGTAAAATCCCACTGTGCATATAACACCCTGGGAGCTAACACTGCTGGCAGGTGTTTGTGGCCTGGTGGTGGGGGATGGGAAGAGGCAAGAGAACAGGCTCTGACCAGACCACTGGAGCCTAGCACCCCGGTCTGTGCTTATTGCCTCTCAACAAGCCTTCCAAACTTCTCTGAGTTTCACTTCACTCATCTGCAATGGAAATAACATTTTCTCCTGCATGGGGTTAATGAGAGATTGAATGGAACCTTGCATGTAAATGCATTGCTTTGCATGTGGTTGAAACTCCACAAACAATGCGATTCTACAATCTATCATGCATGCTGTTTTCCAATCTTCCATGCATGTATGCTGCATCACTGACTAGATGGGAAGTTATTGAAAGCAAGGACCACGCCCTATTTTCCTTATGTGCCCCTACATGACATCCTGTTGAGTACAGACTCAGCATTCAATAAATATCTGTTGTCAGTTTCAGTTTTGTTTAAAATCTCTCACCTTCCACAAACTTCTGAGAAGTAAAAGATCATGAAGCCTGTGTCTAGAAAAGCTCCAGGCTGGGAGGGTGAACCACTCTGCCTGCATTTGCAATAAAAAATGCACACAACTCCATTGATGCATGCTCACTCTTTAAGGGTAACAAAACAATGGAGTCTATCACTTTCTACTTCTCTAATGTCCTGAAGATAAATCCAGAAGGCTTGGCTTTGCGAACCTCTGAGAAGTGTTCTCCATACACACACCTATCTTCTGTCTTTCCTGTCCAAGTCAAATAAAGTATCATTTCAAAATAAACTGCTGAGCTAGGTGGGCTGAGACTTGTCTGAAATGAATGGTGCACTATTTTGATTTGTGCCAGTGGCAAAATCCCAGTGCTAACTCAAATCTAAAGGGGGCTTGGGACTTCCCAGTAGGTCATATCATGTTTGCAAGTCATAGCTCCCACAAGCCATTTCCCTCCTCAATAGCTGTGTCTCATGTGTGTAGCAATGTGGGTGATGGGGCATCACAGTCTTGTACAACCGGAGGCAAAAGCAATAGAGCCCCCTCCCCCAGGTGACCAGAGCTAAGCAGCCAGGAAGCTTTCTTTCTACCCCCTTCATTCTTTTTCCTGACATATACAAAATTGTCCAAACACAGAGGAGGGTCCCCTGAACCCCTTGGTAAAAACCCACATTCCCTAGGCAAGGGAATCCAGAAGTTCTGAGGGAAAGTTGAGTAGAAATTCAGCCTGAACTTCATCTCTCAGTTGAAACTTGGGCTTCAGCAAATGATCTCTGCAAAGCCCCATCCTAGCTCCCACTGCCACTGCTTTAGTTAAGATGTGTGTCATGTACATTGGACTACTTCTTCCTCTTATCTGAGCATCTATTCACATATAGATTCACCAACTCACTGAATTTCCTCACTGTGTGTGGGAAAAACTCTTATCCCCTATCAAGGCCAACTGTAAATATTATTTTGTTTCCCCACTACCTTTCCTTTGCAAAAATGTTTAATCCCTCATGAATCATCTCCAGACATGTTTTTATCCTAGTGTGTATTTCGGTTTGTGGTCCATTTTTCTGTGATAGGTAGATTCTGGGAAGGCAAGAAGTGTATATGCGTTTCTTTATTCCCAGGACTCCTGGTTATTCTCAGGGTGATTTGGATCTTGTGAGATTCAGGGTGGCCATTGAGATGAGAAGGTACTTGCTAAGTACAAGAGAGTGGGCAAAAGTCCTTCTGTCAAAAATGACAGCCCCTGGCCAGTGGACCTCTCCATGAAGCCCTCTGTCTCCAGTGGGAGCTGCGACCTTCCCCTTTTTATCCCCTTACCCCTGCAGGTGTTAACATTGCCCTCCTGTACTAGCCCTGCAGGCCTGACTCTCCCCTGCCCTTTTCCTACACCTTGGCTCACACCTTTGCAAATATCCACTTTATTAAACTCTCCTCAATTTGAGCATGCCATCTTCTTTTTCCCTGCAAGAATCTTGACTTTTTAGGTAGATTGTGTACTATGCTCTATGAAATACTTTTTTTAATTTATCCTGAAGACAAGAAGAACAAGAGAACCAAAGTGAAGAACCTTGCAATGGCTACCTCAAAAAAATTACCAATGCCTATAAAAGGCACCAAAATTGATCTTCTCACTTTGTCTTCCAGTGGCTGGGCCTTCCTGGCATGGAAAGAAATGTGATTCCAGGAAGTGAACATGTCTACAATCTTTTTCTTCTTTTCTTTGTCTCCTATTCTGGCCCTCACCATCTGGTCCATGTAAAACCTGGACCCAAGATGGAGCTTCATCGTGAAGGAGTTTAGCCCAGAGCGGCAGGCTATAAAGAGGGAACACACAGCTATTATCTAGTCCAGACACTTTTCACAATGACACTGGCAAGACCAGGACTCATTCAGGTAAAGTGGGATGGACAATACATAGTGGACACATAGTGCCATGCTGGAAAGGGGTCTGGAAGCACCCACCTCCTCCCAAGCCCAGGGGCAGGAGTGACTATGAAAGATGCACCAGTCTGGCAGGCCTCCTGCCTAGGAGTCAGCCTCAGGTGAAGTTGGCACGTGTGTCACTCTGGCTCCAACTCCGGGATGAGCTCCAACTCCAGTTCCTCTTGAAGACTATTCGAAATCCCTCTCCAGGCCTGGATCCTGCCTCCAGCACCCTCTCCCATCACAACAAGGACTGCCTATAGTTAGGGCTTGAATGCCCCCAGGATGGGAAGAACCTCATGGCATAGGAGGTGATAACCACCTCTCAAACCCGTGGCAGCTGATGCCTTCCTTCCTGCCATCGAGTGTGGAGGTGACACCCAGGAAGTTCTGAGCAGTCAGCGACAGGTTGCCTTTCTACCTGGTCCTCACCTGGGACACTGTGTACACACATGACCCTGTGTCAGGGATGGAGGGGTTGGAATGAAAGCAATCCAGTTTGGGTCCAGAGCTCTTCTTTTCCTCCCCTAGGAAGAAAGAGACAGTCTGCTATCTCAAGCTCCCACAACAGCCTAGAAGAAAGAATAGGACAACTAAAGCTAGAATCCCAAAATGACAAAGAGAGCTCCTGGGTTGTTCTCACCAAATGACCCGAGCCACATATCATTTCCCCTCTTGGCAGTGCCACTGTGTCTCCAATGACTGCCCAGGGCCCATGTGGGTGTCAGGGGCAGTGGTGAGCAGGCAGGCTCTTTCCCAGGTGCCTCTTCTACCCCCTGAGAGGCTGAGACAAAGGTGGAATAGAGGAAGAGAACCAACACGGAGCCGAAAGGAGCAGCAGACAGGTTCTTGTTTCCTGTGCGCATCTTCTGATGGCCTGTGAGGACAAAGGCTCCCCAGCGTCCAGAAAATCAGGGGTTACTACAACAAGGAAATGTCAAAATAATTAAGCAGAGAGAAGCTAATTGGACCTCTCCAGATAGCTAATCTATGTGATGTGATAGCTTGGGGGGAGATGGGACGTATGCCCCAGAAAGAGGAAAACTCCCTGGGGAAGGAAGGCCCTTGGCTGAGGCCTGCTGCCACCCCGAGGGAGTGGGACCGGGCACTGGTGTCCTTACCCCCAGGAGGGAGACCTCACCCTTTGCCTATTTCCTGTCAGATTTCTTCATCCATCCTGACTGTTGTATGTTGGAGGAACTACCTCTCCGTGGAGTGCCGATCTCACGCACTGGTTTATTGTTAAAGGTGTCTGCGGTCCAGCATCAGCACCCTCCCCTCCCTTCTTACCTTCTCTGTCATAAAACGGAAGTTGGCTAAATGGAGATCTGCGGAACCGGGAGGGTAGGGGGGCACCGAGATGCAGGGATGGGGGGACCAACTGGCACTCTTAGCCGACTTCATCTTTTTCATGTACAAGGATGGTATAAAGCCTTAAAAATACTTTTCCTAGGCCAGAAGTCCTTGAGAAACATCTTCTGGTGTGTTCACTTAGGGAAGAATGCACCTGTTGTCCTGCCTTCCTTCCTGGAGGAAAGGATCTCTGAGTTCAGGTTAGACCAGGGCTCCAGAATGAAGATGTGGCAGCCTGCCACGGGGATCCGAAGTGCAGAGCAGAGAACCACAAAGGAGAGAAGCACGGGTCTTGGATCCTCTGTCATGTCCCCGCCTGGGCAGAACATGGCCCAGTGCCCGGTCCCACTCCCTCGGGACCCTTTATTATCTCTGCGCCTCTCCAGGTTTCTGTGTGGTTCTGCTTTGAACAGTCCCCATCTGGGGCTCTCTTTGCGGGGCTGCCTCGAGGCCGCAGAGCCTCTTTGCACACACTCACGGAGCTGGAAGAGTCTGGAGCCTGTGCCCTGCAGGGCAGCCGGCGGGCAGCAGGCCGGGGAGGAGTGGGAGGCCTCTGGGCTTGCCAGAGTCTCTTTGCACATGCAACGGAAGCCACACTAGTGGATATTTGCCTGAAATCGAGCCTCTCCTCGGCTTCCTACCCTTCTCTGCCCTGCTCCTCCCCTCTTTCTGGGTTTCTCCTGGGAGAACTTCCTTAACAAGTCACTTCAACACAAACTCCCATCTCCAGGGCCTGCTTTGGGGCTCCAGAACCGAGATAGCCCTATTTGTAATTCTCACAGAGTTTCTGTGATCAGAAGGAGAAACCCCGAAGGAAAGGACATGCTCCAGAGGCTGTAAGAAGGTGCTAGAAGGATACAGACTTCTCTGTGTCAGGCGCTGGGTGGGCAGCAGGAGGCATCCTGGGCTCCAGAGAGAGGAAGCAGGGCCGTGGAGAGCTGGAAGCCCAAGGAGCCATCAGGGAGTCGGGGCCATCCAGGGACACTGCCACGGAGGGGAAGACAGTCTCGGCAGGTGCCAGTACTGAAGGAGACAGCTGGTGAGGATGTCAGGCGAGTGGTGCGGGTGGGTGGCGGGGGTGGGGGGTGTGTGCCCTGGCAGTCTCACGGAGGCAGGAGCCCTGGGCTCATGCAGAATCACAGATACATCTGCATAAATGGAGAAAAGTGAGATGTTCTCCATAAGAAGAAAATTGAGTCTAAAGACAAGAAGGTGGAGACGGGCTCAGACCTTTAGGGTCTGGTCCTATAGAAGTAGGGGCTCAATGGGGATGCTGAGGGAGCCAGCGTAAGCAGGAAGGCTGCGGTCAGTTTGGAGAAGGCCTAGAGCTGCTGGGGAGCCGGCCACTGCCAGAAACAATGTAAATGCTGAAGTATCCTCTTCTCAAGATGTTTTTCCCTTCCCCACTACACTGTGTCTCATTCATGCATCAGATATCTGATCACATGTTCTATCACAGACAGGATCAAGTTAAACTGGGCTGACAGGAGAGACTTTGTTAAGGGTTGTTAGTGAATCATAGGACTCTCCCCCATTGTGCAACCCATTTAATAATCTTTGCCTTCCCAAGGATTCTATCCCCAGGCTAATCCTTTTCTTTCTCATTCTTTGGGTTTCACATCTAGTTTTTATTCCAAAGATGTGGAAAAACTAAGGTGTGTAAGAATAGGTTTATTGAATCTTCTGTTTATTTGACAAATATTTAGTGAGAGCCTACTATGTGCCATGCATTGTGTTAAGCCCTTAATTTGATACCGAGACAGACAAGACAGACATTCTGCTTATACAGAAGAGAGGCAGAAAAGAAAAAGCAGATCATCATGAAGTGTGAGTCTCGTGTGAGAGTATACGACAGACAGCGTGTTATACAGAAAAGAGGTGGGTGTTTGGGAATCTGCCCTCCTCTCGGGGGTCAGGGGAAACCTTGTGGAAGTGATGCTTTCGGTGAGAAGTTTATAAACCAATATAAGTTTGGTGCTTGGAAGGACCACCCTGAAGTCAAATCTACACAGTTGCTTCATGCATGTGCCTATGGTGATGCAGCTATTTGATTCAAGAATGATTGGGAATAAGAATCTGCATCTCCCAATTCCTTAAATCAAGATAAAAAAAGCAAACAAACAATGATTTCTGGGGTTAGTGGATTTCAAGAAAGATTCTGTAATGAACATTTTGGAAGCTTGACAATGCACTGAGTGTCACTCAGATTTTAACAAGATCTCTACCATCTGGAAGCTGCCGTGAATGAGTATATTTTGTCTGATATAACCTCAGCTTGCATGTTCATATTTAAGAGAAGCAGCAATCATGCCTAGAGCTTTTGGCCTAATTTCCATGGAGTTGAAGTAGCTGGGTCCTTTTTTTTTATTATTATCTAATCTCCTGTGACAAGCCTGAGTACTTAGACTTTGTGTGACTCAGTTTTCATATGTGTGGAAGGGGAAAAAATTGTCTACCCACTCAACACTTTCGGTTGTCATGAGGGTCAGAGAAGATATTTCAGGAAAAGTACAAAAGACTCTAAAGAACAGGGAGGTGTTAATGATTTTAAAATTTACAAATCTTCTGTGTAAGAATACAGTCACCCCTACTCTTCAGAATTCCCAAGTAACCAAATACATGTCTGCATCACCCTGCTGAACCATAAACATGTTGTTATGATGCTTCCAGATTTGTGAGCTTACTCTTTTTTTTTTTTTTTTTTTTTTTTTTTTTTTTTTTT
>PITA01004601.1:0-50488 GCA_004023965.1 Spilogale gracilis | reverse complement strand
TCTTTAGGACAAAACGTAACTCCTTATTCTTTTTATTTTCAGAGCTTATGATACAAAAAGGGGAACAGCTACTTAACTTGAAGGAAGTCGGGGACCCGCACGGGTAGCGGAATGACAAAGAGTGGGCACACAGTGGAGAATGGGCCCAATTTTAACCCTGAAGGTAAAGCGCTCACCCCGGAACCAGAAGCAGGGAACCCTGCAGAGAGGGTCCTTCACTCTGGAACATGTCAGCACCCTGGCAGGAAGCCGGGCACAGCCAGTGAGGCTGGAGACAGAAGGGAGGGAGCAGGTGCAAAACTGTCACCCCGCAGGATCAGTCCTCTGAGGGCTGGGGCTGCTTCTGTAGTCATTTCTTCACTGAGCACAGGGCAAAGAATTAGCCAAGTCCTTTACAGAAACGTTCTGTGCCTTTGGCAGTATTCTCTATTAAGTGATCTCTGTAGGGAGGGATTCTAGTTGCACTATAGGAGGGCTGGTTCTTTCCATGCATAAAGTACTCCCTGATCTTGGCCCTTTAATAGCAAACTCATAGCATTTCCTAATCTTGCTCAGATCAACCCTACCCAGAATCCCGGGAAGGGGGGGATCCAATGTGGTCAGATCTGGGTGGTGGGCAGCACCAGGGTTATCTAACTGGCCTCTTGCCTCCAGTTATAAACCTTCCACTCTTACTGCATCTTTTCTAGCAAGGCCTTTGGATTAATTTGCTCAGAACCCTTCAGTAGTCCCCACGGGTTTTAGTATGAAGGCACAACATTACAGAATGGTGTACCAGGACGTGCCCGGACTCATCTAGACCCATCACCTTGCACAGGACCCACGTCACAGCATGTGATTGCAGTTTTCTTGCAGATTCCTCAACACCACACGCCCTGCCATGACCCAACCATGTCTCATGCCGTCCCCTTTGTTTAGAACACCCCTTGCCTCATGACTCCACACACCTGCCTTTACCAGGACCCCGTGGCTGTACCATGTCCGCACTGACAGCCACACACCCCAGCGCCTTACACACCTCTGCCGCCTCACCTACCAATTCGTGTAGCATTAGGAAGGTAGAACCGACGTATTTAATTTATTATTTTGACCCCCTTCCCCTAGAGACCAGTTGCGTCACCACGGTACCTATCCCATTATCACTATCAGTTCGTAAATATCTGTTTCTGGAAGTGAAGGCACGCCGCAGCAGGCATCTATCCTAGACCAGGTGTCTTTGAGACAATAGCTGGCCTCAGGCAGAACCCGAACCCTGGACCGTCTCCAGCTGTTTGCCATGGTGACTGGTGCCAGGCCGCCTGAACACATAGCGCAGGTGAGTCCCACTACCAGAAGTCAGCAAGCTGCTGGTCAGGCTACACAGACGCTTGCGAAACAAGAAGGAAGGATGCAACAGATATTCCACAAGCATTCTGTTAACCAACCAGACAAATAAGAGCTCAAACCTTCCTGGCGCATGAGAGCACCCAAAGTCCTTCCACATGGCAGTGTATGTGGTAGAATTGTCAGAACAAAGGGGGATGCAGATCCAGGCCTACAAAATGTGTGATTATAGGCAAGTCGTTTTCCTTCCTGGATAACTGTTGCCTCATCTGTATAACACAAAGTGATCTCTGAGGGCCTGGCCTCTCTGCGTGAGTTCCCGGTCAGCTGCCTGTGCCCCTCTAACATCTTCCCTATTCTGTGATGGGCAGAGCTGTCTGAAATGCTGCTCCTCTTAAATGCTCCCCTCTTTGTCAAGGTGAACAGAGAGAGAACAGGTTAGGAGGTTAGAACAGAAAGTGGACTACAATTGTGAGAGCAAGGATGCCAATTACTCAAAATGCAATAAATGCAAACATGACTTCACTCCTTATGCAAATTCTTGAGAGAAAGGGGGGGAGGAGTATAAAGGAGTATATTTTCTTTCACCTCAGCAGGACACAGGAGAATCAAATAATATTAATTAGAATTTAAATGCATGGAATAAAATTAGCAACATGATTGCTCCTTTCATTGAAATTATCAAGAAAAGCATAAAAAAAGTCAGAGGGATGAAAGTGTAGTTCCTTCCCCTTGCTTCCACTTAGGAAACATTCCACTCTTAAATCTTGTGGCTTTATATGGCATCCGTTAGCATATCCCAAACAAAGCTCACCAGTTCTCATAATTGAGCTGTTTCTTTCCTCCTACCCCAATCATCAAATGATCACTAGATTTAAGTATTCCATCTGCCAAGATGATTTCCTATTATTGGTCACCACTGGGCTCCTTTCTCTTGAGAATATTTAGTGTTGAAACAAGTCTCCTACTTTCCCAGTGCTAACACTCTCTGGAATTACGTTCTTCTCCTTAAGAATAGGATTTTAGCTTCATCAAAACCTGTTAAAAATGTTCAAGGACCAACAGCACACCCAAAGAGAAAATGAACGCCAATACTTTATCCACAGGAGCTAAAGTTGTTCTTAATAAATAACCTGAGCCAAACTGCCCCCAGAAAATTCAAGAACAGGGAAAAAGAAATAGGGTAAAGGAAAGGGTGGGACAAGGCATACCACTGTCTCAGTATCACTGACACTGGCTTCCGGGGTTATGGCCCTATGGTCTTGGTATCTCTCATACTCTACCTTCTTCTACCTTGTTTTTCTAATATAGCCATATGAAAAACAAATCGAAATGACTGGTGGACGGAGGATACTATCCTGTGTGTGTCTCAAAGAAAAATCAGGATAATCACAGCAAAAATCCATTTTTCATTTTCTAGCAAGTCTTTCCTTCAATGACTTAGATGTAGAGCAGACAGAAAACAGTAGATTGATTCAAAGCTGACAATAATTCTAGGCAGGTATGCAAAACCCACCTAAGGTCTGATTTAGTAATTCCATCTTAAGTTATATTTCTCCTGTCTTAAAAGTGTAGATAGGAACACAGGACATAAGTGATTCAGTCAGGTTTCCCAGAGTCCTCATTGAAGGGCTCATTTAGAAACAGTAAACCTGGACGGGATCCTGGGATCTCATCACTATCCCTCTGTTATCCTATTGGAGGTAAAGCCAAACACTCTATTTTTTTTCCTTTTTTTAAAAATAATAATTTATTTTATTTTTTCAGTGTTCCAAAATTCATTGTTTATGCCCCACACCCAGTGCTCCATGCAACTCGCGCCCTCAAAGAAAGCCAAACACTTAATTAATTAATTAATTAATTAATTTAATACTTTATTTATTTGACAGAGAGAAACACAGCCAGAGAGGGAACACAAGCAGGGGGAGTGAGAGAGGGAGAAGCAGGCTTCCCGCTGAGCAGGGAGCCCGATGTGGGACTCGATCCCTGGTCTCCGGGATCATGACCTGAGCCGAAGGCAGTCGCTCAACCAACTGAGCCTCCCAGGAGCCCCCAAACACTTTAGATTAATACATGTGTAAGAGACTGGAAAAGTACCCTTTAAGTTGTCTCTAAACTATCACTGGAGACCCAACAGTAATAACACTTCTTACCCAGACATGTGCATTCTACAGTGTTCTTTCAGAATTCAAATGGTTTGGAATATCAATCCCTATATGAAGACCTCCATAGCTCTCTTCTAGGACACATGGCCAAATAAACCCTACCCACCACCCCACCCTCCATATACGTGCCACTTCCCCACAATCCGTGTTCTCCCAGGAGTACTCTATAAAGAGATGTTCTCTATGGCCAATGCCATCAACCCGTGCCTAGGGACATGTGCCCGCCCTGTCTACAGTGCTGCTGACCTTCACCAGCTATCTGCGTCGGCAGGATCTCCTAGTACATCTGGATGGCTGGGGGAAATCCTCCAGGGAAAACCCACAACTAGAACCCACTGGAAGATGCCCTGTGTCTGCAGTTCCCCTAAGGAGAGATACATCTAGACAGCCTAGGGCTGGTCCACCAGGTGCTGAGGCCTGTCTGCAGGGAGGCAGCCTCTGTCATTTTCCTCTCTGTTCGCCAAGTAGCTTCTAAATGTTCCCGTGAGGAAAGTGACAGTTGATGCGCAACATTTTGTATGCATATTCAAAAGACATTTATTATGTGTAGGACATTGTTTAGAAATTGCTCTACTATTTGATTGTGATAAATGATTAGTAAACGTGTTTATCAACGTAAATAAAACCTGTGCAGTGGTCTCCGTTGGGTTAGCATGCATTGGTGTCTGGGAAACCTGAAAAGCAAACCACCCTAGAAGGAGCTGGGGTGTCATTTGTCATGTGCTTCTCCTCTCCCTCCCCCTCCTGCCCATCCTTCTGTAGTCAGCCTTCATCTACAGCCCTGTCCTACCTTTTTTCCAAAGACAAAATGATGGTCCCAATCAGGGGAAAGTGGAGGACATCAGATGAGCTTGCCTCAAAACAAGAACATCGTATGTCTCCAAAAGCCTGAAAGGAGTGTAAAACTCTCAGAGAGTCACTTCCTTTATGAGAATCTTGCTTAGTTCAGTCCTTTAGAAGAAGAAAGGTGGATCTAGGCCAGAGCTAGGCTCTGGTACTTGCAGACCATAAACTTAGATATCACTAAAGCTGCTGGCATGACATCCTTTCTCCTATTAATAGCAACTTCTTCCATTCTGCTCGCCCCAGAAAATGAAATGAATGAGGCTTGGCTGCAAGTGTAGGAGAGAATAAAACCCAGGATGGCAATAAATCGGAGCGCAGAGTGGCAGACACTGTAATCCTCTGGAATGACGCTCTGGCTCAAGGAAAAGAACCTCTTTGGGGAACCAGTGAAGGGAATCAATGCCCATAAAAGCATCCAAGGCAGCAAGCAACAGCAGAAAAGATAGATACTGTTGACCAGGACATGCAGCAGATTGCAGGTTGTAAAACAAAATAGAAAGTCGTTAAAATGGCGGGCAAAGGGCACAAGCGTGTGATGTGAATGTCACAGGGGACCTGTGTTATAGGAGCTCAGGACTTCCCATCAGTCTGAAGGTCAGAATTGCCAAGACTCTGTCTGCATGGCCCTGGGATCCTACCCTATAGATCCTTCTCTATGCATAAACCACAGAGAGGGGAGAGATGGTTGGTATTTATTGCCACTTATGTAATAGGTCTATTTGGAAACACATTCTGACCAGCTTATCAGGATATTAATACATCACAGGCATATTGAGCTGTATTCATTTAGGGTTCAGGTTGCTTTAACCAAAGACTTTCCTGGGAAGTGTGCCAGGGTATGTCTTCTGCCTCTTTTCTACCTCCTTCTCCACCTTTTGATCCAGCAGAGGGCAGAGTCAACCCATAAGACTCAGCCTCGGGGATGCTGTGGGGTAGTTTGAGGTAGGAGAAGGGGTCAGAAAAGCAAAGGAATAGATACATTTGTCATCCTGTAAGGTGAAAGTGGGGATGCTTTCTGGAATTCTCAGGAGAAAGGAATGAGAATAGGAACCCAAAATGAGCAAGTTAAAGTGCCCTGGGGGTTGCTATACCTCAGTTTCCCAACCTGTCAAAGGAGCAGATGCAGGAAGCATACGTTAAACTGCATTTTAAAGATCATAGGGAGTACCTCTGGCAACAGAGGAGGGGCAGCTAGCAAAGAGACAGGATGCAAAGTCCACAAGCCATGAAAAGCAGGAAAAGAAACATTCCAAAGGCTTCTCTCAGCTGTTGATGGCCTCCCTCTTCCCTGGTCCCTCCGTATGGCTCTTTCTCCTCCTGCATTCCAAATCTTGCCCTCTTTCTCTTTTTCTTCCTCTGCTGCTTTGGCTACCCTCCCCAGCTCCTGTCCTCTTGGGAGAAATAAAAGTAAAACCCCAAACAACTCCTAGGGGGAAAATGACAGCAGCTGCTTCCTCCCCCTGCTCCTGCCCCCGCCAGGGGAGAAGGCTGGAAGTCCTGGCACACTGCCAGCCGTGGTGAGCGCTTTGATTTCCAATCTGATCGCCTCATTCTGTCGGCCTCTGCACACCGCAAACAGCTTAGTCCCTGTCTATCACCGAGAAGAAGGGGTGACTGGCATCCCTTGCCGCCCCCAGCACTGCCCCTGGAACTCAGCACCTGGCTCGGAGGCAGTCGCTCGCCGCAGCGGGCTGCAGGCACTCCTGCTCCCTGCCATTGTTCCCCGTGCTCTTGTACCCACGATTTCAGTCCATGCGACTTTTTTTCTAGAAGAATCGATGGATTCAGGGTCCACTTGGTCTTGGCTGTTTGTATTTCTGTTTTCATCCACGTTCGCTGGCTCTCACTGCACAGAGAGCTGGACCGCTGCGTCCACTCAGCCCTCCACTCCCTCACATCACTAAGCGGTGTTCCTGGGACGAGAGATGCTTATAATATGGGATGCTGCCTCTTTTCTGGGCTGTGTTCCTTCCTCTGCCAGCAGCCCGCACATCTCGCCCCACCCTGGACCCTAGTCTCTGTCTGCTCCTATTTACCTACCAGCACACGAGACTCTTCTCTATTCCCCAAGTCCTGTGGCGACAAGTGACTCAGTCTACCTTCCTCAGGCCTCAAGGGAAACATTGTGCATTCCGTCAGTCACCAAAACAACCATGTTGTAACCCTATTGTGTGACAGTCAGTGTGCCAGGGGCTGGGTATGTACACAAGAGTGACGAGAACGTGTGCCTGCCGACCGGGGGGGACGACAGCAGGGCAGGTTTGGGGCAGTGGCAGTGCTCTCCAGCCTGAAAGACACAGGAGACACACTTGTGAATTTTTTATGTTTTAAGATTTTTAAATTTATTTTAAAGAAAGAGAGAGAAACAGACTCCCCACTCAGCAGGGAGGCTGCCGTGGAGCTCAATCCCAGGACCCTGGGATCTCAAAGCAGGTGGTCTGACCATAAGCTGGTGCTTCCCGACTGAGCCACCCAGGCGTCACACGCTTATGGGTGTTTTAAACTGCATTTCAGGGGTGCCTGGGTGGCTCAGTTGGTTGAGCGACTGCCTTCAGCTCAGGTCATGATCCTGGAGACCCAGGATTGAGTCCCACATCGGACTCCCTGCTCGGCGGGAAGCCTGCTTCTCCCTCTCTCACTCCCCCTGCTTGTGTTCCCTCTCTGGCTGTGTTTCTCTCTGTCAAATAAATAAAATCTTTAAAAACAAACAAACAAACAAAAAAACACTGTATTTCATAAAGGACCCCACCCCCACTCATATTGAAAAGAAGTTCTGCAGGTTTTCCTGATGTATAAAGATGAGGGCCATAAAGAGAATGAGTGCACAGTAGGTTTTAGAAACAAGATATATCAAAAACTGGGGCGAGTAAACAAAGGCATTTTCATGAAGGTCCTTCCGTGTCGTTGCCCTAAGGAATTTGTAATACAACTGCAGGTACAAGGAGTTTCCAATAGGACAGGGATGTACACAAACCTGCGTTCTGAGACCACTGCTGCCTGTGGGAGAGCTGGTGAGAAGAAGCAGAGATTGCATTTACAAGACCAAGGGGTAGGGAAGGGCCCCAGGACTGGAGGTGGGGAACAGAGACAGGTGTGCTTACCCAGACTGAACATTCAAGGTGGGAGGAGAAGCAAGGGATGAAGGCATGTGTCACAATAATTTTGAGCGAGAGAAGCAGGCTCCCCGCTGAGCAGGGTGCCGGACATGGGACTCCATCCCAGGACCTGGGATCATGACTGGAGCAGAAGGCAGAGGCTCGACAGACTGAGCCACCCAGCCGTTCCCACAGTAATGACGATTAACATAGTGATCACCATCGTGCCCCAGGTACCATGCTAAGCAAGCACTTGACACAGCGCCTTGTTTGATCTGCACAACTGCTCCTTGAGGGAAATGCCAAAAAATCTCCATTTTACACATTAGGAAAGTGAAGCCTACTACATTGCTTAAGGTCACACAGTAAGGTACAGAGTAGGCACCGGACCTCTGCTGGTCTCTCTCCAGGAGATCCATAGTCTACCTAGCAAGGTCCTAGTCGGCCTCCTAGTTTCTGGCTTGCAAAATGTCCTAGAAAGAACAGAAGTTGTGGGAAGGACCTGGGCAGGGAGAAAGTTCAGTCTGGGTAATAAACTGTCATCTGTGCCTTTCTAAGTGATTCATGTGGGTGGCCTACTTGCCCACCCACGTTGTTAAGGCCTGTAAGACAGGGACAGCCCTGCTGAACCTCAGTGGTGGTTGCCACCAGTTGGTCCCGTGGCAGGAACACAGACACCTGTTGAGGGGCATCTTGGATATGCACATGATGCTGTTCAGGGAAAGGTCCCCAGGATGACTGCAAGTCACACCCGTAACACTGCCCTCGGTTCCCTTGCACTCCCACGGCTCGAGCAGTGTTCTCTGTGGCTCTCTACAATGGACCACACACTCATCACATCACCGATGTTCTTACTAAGTGGTGGGTCTCCTAGTGAGCCTCCTGGGGACATGTTTGGGTTTAGAAGAGATAGCAGATTTGTCTCCATGAGAGCGTTTTTGTGGAAAGCACATAGATCTGCCTCCCCCCTCATCTACTCCAGATCTTCTCTGCTATCTCCCTGATTCTCCCCAAATCACCCCTGTGCCCTTCCAGCCCCTTCTCTGTCCTTGCCATGGACAGTGCATTTTATATGAAGCTGTAAAATTTGATGACAGCTTTCCTTGTCAATGCGGTCCTCACGCTGATCCCTCAGTGATATACAGCACTGACCCTCCAGTAGTTGAACTGTCTCATTACAAATGAGAGAAAAGAGAAAGAAAGAAGCAAAGGAGACGGGGGAGTCGAGATGGAGGCAGAGGGAGGCTCACAGGACAGGGCAAAGGAGAGAAAGAGGAAAATCAGCAGAGAATGCCAGGGAGTAAAAACATAAGGGAAATGTTTTTTAAACAGTAAGAAAGGAGAAAACATAGAGATAGTTTTTTTCCCATTCACTTGGGTTCTTTGTTTCTTATTGGATGAGTATGTGTGCGTGCGTGTGTGTGCGTGTGTGTGCATGTGTGCGTGTGTGTGCATGCGTGTGCGCGCGTGCACGTGTGTGTGTGCGTGTGTGTGCGTGTGTGTGCGCACGCACGTGTCAATCACAGAATCCAGTTCTGAACAACACTGTGACACACTCCAAACTTGGAGAAATTCTGAACAAGGTAAAGATTAAGTGTCTTTAAAGAAACCCCAACCAACCGAGGAGGCTCCAGGAGAGACTGAACAAGGAGGGGCAGTGGGAAAGCCTGGCTGCGGTCCCGCAGGGGGCTCTGTTCTGGACACTGCTGGGTCCCCCGGTCAGCTGTGTGCCTGGACCTTGTGGAGTCCATCCTGCTGATATGTGCTGATGTCTGTCACTGGCGACTCCAGGCTCTAGGCCATATAGGGAGTGGATGCTTGTTTCCTCCCTCCTGGACAGAGGGGCCCGTCTTAGGCTCCCTTAACAAATTCATGAAGTCTGGCAATACATGGCATTGGGGGAGCCCAGGTTCTTTGTTATAAATATGTGTTTCTGTGAAAACCCTGTTGATTTGACTTTAACAGCCCCTGGGGAGGCTGATTTGCTGACTACAGAGTTGCCTAAATAAAAGCAGTTGGAAGAGAACCTTACAGAACACTACAGTGGGAAAAACTCACACAGCCTCTCCAGGTGTCCTATACACCAGGAGGCACTCCTCTTTGGTCTCCCTAGTTGTTTACCTCGCTCAGGCTCCTCTCCAGCAGGGACTGCCTTTAACAATAATCTCAGCTTTGGCAGGGTCCGAAGGTCCCCAGTCCCAGCTCTCCCCATGGAGTCTGGCACCGTGCCATCTCTTCTGAGCTCCTGAGAGAGGGCTCCCACCCAGGACGCAGCTCAGAACAGGAGGACGCTGGGCCACAGCATCCCTAAACTTGATGTTCAGTGCCTACAGTACTTTCCCTACATTTCAAATTAATAGGCACTTTGGGTGTTTCCCTTTCAATCTCATGCATCGAGGTGTAGGCTGCAGTGAATGCCAGCCCATGGTGTCTAGGTTATTAGATATGACTGCAGAATGCAGGTAATTTGTGTTTCTGCTTTATGCAATTGGCACTAATGGTACATGCATAAAACAGAGCCATCTTCCAAAACACACGTCAAAGGAATATATTTACCTGGCACAGAGGCTAGGAGCAGAAGAATTGAACTCTAATGATAACATGTTTGTAGAAAAGTGATGCACTTAAGTTATTATATATGAAAACTATTGGCAAAATTGTCAGTCTAGGCTTGTTAGAGAGAGAGGATGAACAGAAGGGGTGGGTCTGCCTGCTGGAAGGACACAGATTACAAGCAGGAGAGGAAAATAAAATGAGAATTAAAGCTTCTGAAGTAGAATTTAAGAGAGGAACAGGAGGGGGTTTCATAGGTCAGAAGGGGGGATGGCCAGAATAGAACTCGAAATAGGATCCTGTAATGGGCCAGCTTTTCACTTATATTTTCCGTACTTTATAGTCTTTTTACTTAAATAAATGGAGTCGGGCATTTTCTATTTAGTCCCTCATCTCCTGTATTTCATCATGCCCCTGCTGACCTGGGAGTCTTGCACATGACTTGGGATATTTTCAGCATTCCATATTAGACTCCAGCCTTCACTGTGGCTACCGCTTTATGCATTTTGGTTTATATCTCCCTTTTTATACTTGGACCTTGACGCTGGTCTGTGTTTTAAGAGCAAGGAATTAACACCATGACCCCGATTTTATATTCAAAGCAAATGAGGTCCCGGAAGACAGGCTTCTGGATGTCATCACATGAGACAAGTTCAGTGATGAAGATGAATTACGCTTCCTCAGGCTCACATAGTGAAAGGCTCCTCTGTCTCTAAAATGGGAATAAACCACTGGCCTTTTCTACTTTTCTCTTGTGATTGCTGCAAACTGGGAAGAGATTTAAACCAGAAGAGCATATCAAGGCAGTCATTTGACAGAATTTGATAGTGGAAAAAGGGTGTCAAAATGATTAGCACAAGAATTAAAAATAATGATTAATGTACAAGCTCACATACTCCACCCCCCTCCACACATACACACACACCATAAAATCTATTTCCATAGATTAGCCTCTTCTAACTTGGTTCAGTTTGTAGTGGACCAGTCATATCCTATTGAGGGGTGACAGTTGGGTTTAAACTACAGATCAGCTGCAGAGTAGATACGGCATATGTGGACAATCTAGAAAGGTATGCTAAGCTCTCTTTGGTTGCTACTAGCATACCTCTCTCTGGGGGGTGGAGGACAAGCTTGCTATTAATCCTTGCAGATCACCAGGCAGACAGGAGAATGCTATTCTCCTCTCATTCCCAAAGGAGGGGAGGCAAAGAACCAATCAGCATTGAAGATCAGTCCAAAGTGGTATAGGAATTCTATTCTAAAGTGTATCCACAAGTCGGATTCTTTATATGGAGAGATTAACGATGTCAGCACTGTAGGTAGTTCTATGGCGAGTCGGCTCTAGTAGACCCACGGGACATTAGAGGTCTTGGCCACATGAAAATTCGGTGGAGGGGTTTCTCTGCAGCCTTATGGCCATACTTATAGTAGGAAATAAAAGCCGCTGGCCAGGGTCTTAAGGGCCTCCACCTGCTGTTTCTAAGGAGACCTAAGCTCATCCAGAGAAGCTGAGTGTTGTCACACCTCCTCACTCCTCTTCTTTTCACTTTGATTGTCTTTGAATTCATCAGCCCACCAGTCCCTGGGGAGAAGGGAAACATTCTGGCACTCTTTCAAAACTCTGCCTGGTCACATGGACCGAGAGATCTCCAGAAATACAACATGTACATTTGAAGAAGCCATCATCTCTGATCAGTCTTAAAGCCAGAACTGTTCAACATGTGCGGAAAGAAAATAGCAACATAAACAGAGAGAGAAACAAAGATAGGAATTAACAAAAATCATCAGCCAAGCTGTAAAGCCAAGCTGTGATGGGGGGAGAGGCAAGCAAGGCTCGGAGTGAGGCTGGATTCAGCACTGCAACAGTGAACTCACGGAATCTCATTCTTCTCGATTTCCTATTAATTTCCCTGCTCTATAGCTCTGATGGGGACTCTTTTATTGAAACATATATTCCTTATACAGCGTATTATAAATCCTTATCTCCTCAGGAGCTGAGGCACAGTTAGGCATGGCCTTGTGATTCCAGCCCCTTGATGGGGAACTTGGTCTAGACCAGCAGCAGTGGTGCCGTCCGAACCTCCACCCTGGCTTTGCCAGGTGACTCATCTCATTTCCCCGCTCTGCCCATCTCCGGTCTTGCAGAAGGTCCCCGGAGCCCAACAGCGATGGCTCTGCAGTAGGGAGAAGTGATGCCATGGGACCACCGGACTGCCAGCTCATTTCGATTGTGACCAGAAATCCCATTTCAGCTTAGGATGGCAAAGGCAAACAATTTAATGCGTTAACCTGCACTGACTCCTCACCCAGCTGCTTCTCATCTTGATTGAAGGGTAAGGAGGTTAATTATTCCCAGGCTCATCTTCAGACTTCACAGACCATACCACGGCTGCTGGGGGAAGGAGGGGGGCTGATCTGGCTAGACCCAGGCTTTAGAAGGACGGCATTGGTAATGAATTTGGCAGCTGCCGCTGGCTTTGATAACAGAAGAGTCAGCCATGAGGTCCTTGCCCCATATTCAGAAACCAGGAGGACAAGGAGCGATACTTCCTACCCCCGCACGATGTGCTCTGGACAAGATGACCAACACTTGCAGTGCAAGCCTCAGTAATGGACGGTCTCAATAAGAGATCATATGTGGAGTGAGCATCTTGTCACCACAGATCCAGATTGGAGGGAAGACCACAGAGCTACAGTGGCTAGGAGTGTCCCCTGTCTCTGGGAATCAGCCCCATACACTGTAAGAAGGTGAAGAGGACCAGTAGTTGTCTAGGGGGAATACAACCTCCCTTTTGAGCTCAGGAAATGGGAGCCACCCATGGGTAGGAAACTAGTCTTTCACCCTTCGGCA
Organism: Spilogale gracilis; assembly: GCA_004023965.1. Taxonomy (NCBI): domain Eukaryota; kingdom Metazoa; phylum Chordata; class Mammalia; order Carnivora; family Mephitidae; genus Spilogale; species Spilogale gracilis. The sequence continues at coordinate 37,655 of PITA01004601.1, read as the reverse complement.
GTTGTTGGAGAAGGAGCCTGAAAAAGGATGAGGCATGCTGGGGGAAGAAGTTTCTACTATACATTGTCTCTACTCTTTTCCCCCTCCTAGCCCCTTCACCCCCTTGAGGACATCATCCTTAAAATATATTTCATTTCACAGCTGCATTATGGTACCACAAAATCCTGGGAATCCAATTTAAGAACAGATTACCTCCTCACTTACTTCATTTGAAGCAATTACATGTTAATTTTCATTGAAACCAGCCTAATGCATACCAATCTGATGCTGCAATCTCATTTGAATACTTAAGGGAACTTCTACCAGGTCAGGGGCTCCAGAGATTTATATTTAAAGGGCCACTTCATCATTCTTTTCATTGGTGGGCTCTCATCGATTCCTGGCCCCTCCCGCTGTTCCTCAGGAGGGCAGTTTTTCCACAGTGAAAGAAGAGATTTCTCTAAACTGCAAGGAGCTGTGCCTGGTGAGGATGCCCATGTTCTAAGGTTTCTATCTTTTCTCTGCCATTTTTGCCACGTGTATCTTGAGAAAAACACATTCATCCTGCTTTGTGTTCGTGGCAAAGTCAAGATGCATTCTGTGCCACCTGCAAGGGGCAGAGGGGAGGGGAGCTGGCAAGCCTAGCCTTTTCTCAGCCTTGATCTCAACCTACAACAATCTAAAATTGTTCATTACTACATGTTGTATTCCCAGCCATTCACCTAAGGAGGAAATAGCTTTCTAGACAAACCCCATGCATTGATTTGAGCCACTGGTAATTAATAATACTTGGGGACTTTGAAATCAGCTGGTCTTTCAGTTTTAGAATGGGAGGTTTTTGTTTTGTTTAGTTTTGTTTTGTTTAGTTTTGTTTTTTAAGGCGTGTCTGCTTAGCTTATACATTTAAAGAAATTCATGTTTGAAGCTACAGTTCAATTAGAGTATAAGAGTATAAAGGACCCTGACATTATTGTGAAGATGCAGTATCAGTGTGTTTTATAGTAAGCTGTAATTAATCTACACTGACATGGAGACAGACACATGGGAGTGACAAGATTGATTTGAGTCAAGATAGTCCAGAGTTGGTGGTTCCAAAGCAGCCCAAGTGCTTCTCCTAGTTCAAGTTAGGTACTTGGGGGATGTGGACACAGGAAAGGAGCTAGACAGACACCTGTAACTATTGGCTAAACTTGGCCCTGAAGTAGAACAGGCATTTAAAATACATATTGTTCTGTAAAATGCATATTTATTGAGTCCCCACCATGTGCCTCTTCTTAGAGCCAGGAATAGGTCAGTGAAGTAAGAAAAAAATGACAGAGGCCTTGTTTTCCTAGAGCTTACAGAAACGAAAACCAGAATAAGCAAACATATCAGATGACAAATGCGGTGGAGAAAGAAAATAAGTGAGGGTAAGGAGGGTAGGAAATGTGGACAGTGGTAGTATTTTACTATTTTAGTATGATTGCATCACATCAGCCTCGCAGATCTGAGCCTGTTGTCCTTGGGATTTTCTTCCAGGAAGGAATCAAAGGACCTAACATGATCATTTCTTCGGTGTTAGTCACACTAATGATGGTAATGCTTTATGTATCAGGGCATTTTAAAGCCCCTTGCCAAAGCACAGCCCCCCACTTTGCCCGTAGTGACTTGTCACTCCTTCTACCAGCAAAAGCCTGCCAAAGCCAAAGGATTGTCTGCGATAAGGCCAGTAAGACAGACCAGGAGACACACACTGACTGGGGAGAAGGGGCCCCACTCCCAACCCCTGTTTTGAAGCCTGACACAACTTTCTAACCTTTTCAATCTCAACAACAGAAGGAATAGAAAACATGCTCCCTTCCCTTATAGAAAGTTTGGTAAATAGTGCTTTTTGTCTTCATGTAACAAGATTGAATACCATTTGCATTGCTAGAGGGTTTACTGAAATCGTAGAATATAGTTGCAATACAAAGAAATGATAATTTTAAAAGAACCCTCTTCATTTCTAATAGAATTTTTCTAATGCAGAATTCAAAATGAGTGTGAGTCCCTCAGAAACTCTGGGCTTCTAGGGCTGGTGGGGGCTGGGGAGATTTGCCTTCATCCATCAATGCCAGGAAATAGTGTCACCCCTTAAAAAAATAGAGCATAAGTTCTTAATTATCCTCGTGGACACCAGGCCCTTTCACTTTCCTTTAACTTGGACTCCCCATGGCACTTTTCTTTCTTCCCTCAAACCTGTTATTCATTCATTCACAGTATTTTAATTAACTGCATTACTTTTCATCTTCACATCTACGAAGAAGGTTGGTACCAAGGAAAGGGTCTTGCCCTATGTCTGTTATATGTGGCAAAGAAAAGTCCATAACTGTCATCCTTAGCCGACTTCTTGCTTTTGGCTTGATCGTAATAACATCGACTTGTCTATCATAATTAGCCCAAGAACAGTATTCAGTCATGCAGTACCTCCCTGTGCCAGGCACCGTGCTGGGTGCCTGTGGTAGAAGAATCAATCCTCACCTTAAAGTAGCTCTAGACAGTCAGGACACAATGGGGTCAGTATGTGAGGGCAGTATGTGCAAGACGGTGGGAGTCCCATGAAGGGATATCCGTTCTCCTGTTCATTTCCTATTCTCTGCTATTCCTCACTGTATCCAAAGAAGCACATCTCTTAGGCTGGCTAGGCTTCCTCGTCCTCAGGCTTTGGCATCAGCTTGGTCAGTGGAAGGGCAGGAGGAAGCAGAAGGCACCCTCCTCTTCTGTTTAGATGGTATCAAAGCCAGTGGCAGTGACTGACCCCCTACAGGCTCCAGCCCCTCCCTACAGGTATAGCTTTTGCAAGCTGGGGTCCAAGCTCAAGCTAGTGCTGTATCCTACATCCTTCCAGCCCTGGAGGCACAAGTGGATGGGGAGGAAGATAGTATAACCTGTTCTTATTTAATCTCTTGGTTGCCTGACAATCCCCTGGTGGTCCCAGATCTCCCATCACCCTCCTCTGCAGTGTAACCAAATTGTCTATTGATACTCAGAGAGCAGTTTCTGGCTGGTAGAGGCACCTAATCCAGGCTAAGGAGGAAAAGAAAATGCACCTGGAGTAAGCAGAGAGACCCACACCCGCCTGAGCTAAATTTGAAGATGCTGTAGCAGCAAGTAAGGATATATGGAGGTTAGGGAACAGAGAGCAGGAGGAGGATTGGCATGTTCACAGGCATTTTTAGGTTGTTTCGCTTATCTGTTCATAAACCCAATAGTCAGAGGACCTTCACTGATGTAGAGGTGGTGAGAAGCTGAACTCAACCACCTTTGCTGTGCAGTATTTGTAATGGTCTGCATTTCCAGACTCCCAGAGGTTTGAGTGCTAATCAACGAAGGGACAGGAAGACAAAATCATCATTTTGTAAATTAAGTAAACATTAGAACAACAAGGACAAGTGGTCAGGGGAACCCTAAGTCACAGCATTAGCACAGGTCTTGGGCCCCGGGCTGGTGTCCCAGGCTCCCTGCGTGGCCCAGTTACCAAGTGTGCTGGAACGTCACTGAGTCTAGATGATGGCTCTGCCTCTCCTTAGAAGACAAGTCAGCCTACTCCTTCAGAAACCCCTTCTCGAAATCAGTGCAGGAAAAGTTATGGATGCCCACTTTTACTTTTACCTAGAAGGTGATACAACTCAGGATTATCACTAGTGGAGATGTCAAATGTTAGGGAAAAAGATCACCGTGCACCTGAGGAAGGAAGTTTAGGACTACAAAGACATTCAGAATGGCCCATGGACTGGTTTTCAATTAGGGGCTACAGATCATTATTGTGTGATCTTGTGCAAGTCAGACCACCTTCCTGGACTTTGGTTTCCTTATCTTAGGAAGGCTGAACTAGAGACCCACCAAGATCCTTCCCCTGCCACTCACCTACTCTTGAAGTTTGTTTAGAGAGCCGACTTGGATTCCCCACACTCTCCCCTGACCTACAGAATTAAGACACCTGCAGAGCAAATGGAAAAGCAGAGTGTTGGGGGAGCAGGAAAGGGAAGAGGGAGGCAGTGAGTTGACAAGACATGTTTTTTATATGGGTGACAACATTATTTCTGAAAAAAAAATTAGCTCTTCAAAAGTGGTTTAATTATGGTAATTGGAACAAAACAGCATACCAAAGGCCCTGCCTGCCCCGCTAGCCGTGGACCAGGAAAGGGCATGTGCTAGGAAGGCCCTAGGGCTGCTGGGACCTCATGCACGAAAAGCTTTTGCAGGGCAGAAATGTGTTTAAAGTGGTGCCCAGCTCTTCCTACAGGAAGCCAACTGCCTTGACACATACCTTGTATGACACTTGCTCTGTATTCTAAACAAATCTTTAGAATGTCATGTCAAAAACAAGATAAGACCTTTTCAATAACATTCCATATTCACACTTTCTTTATTGTTTTAAACAAAAGCTTGTGTCTGAATGGAAACACATCTTCAAAGGATTCTTTTAAAGAATCCATGGGGCAGACAAAAATGCGTTGATGATGAAATAAGTTTAACTGTGCAGTACGAAAAAAATATTCCTGCCCAGAGATGAGAAAGAATGACAGGAGATGGGACAAAAGGCTTGGGGCTTGAGAGGAAGGCCACAGCAGTGGATAAATTGGGTAATCAAGCTGGAGCTGTCATAAATTAGGGCTGAAGTCTTGTGCATGATGCTTCCTTCAGATTCCTTTCCTGTCTCTGAGCATCACCAGCACTTTGCCTCATCACTCCCAGGAATGACAAGTCAATGAACCCAAAGACATGCGTAGGGAGTTCCTTCAAAATACAACTGTGCTCTGAAAAGAGGCCGCTCAAGTGACTTGGGGTGAGGAGGTCTATATATACTACCTCTCAATCACTCCCAGATTATATTGGCTTTACTGACAGCCTATGAGACCATGCTCTTAACTGAGGCAGGGTGCACAATCTGGGGGTGGAGGTGGCCAAGGAGGCCTGTGTCCTGGTCCTGCCTCTCCTGGATGGAGATGCTGCCATCAAGCTCACTGGGATACTGTCCGGGAATGAGCAGGCAAGGCAGGGAGCCCAGGGCATGCCTGAGCCTTCTGGGCACTTCTATCCTCACTCCAGAAGACACGTGTTATAATCAGGAGGGTACAGGGATCTGAATGAGACGCGAGGGAAAATGTGTACTTGGTTCATACAGGCTGGCTTTGAGATGAGGAGAATTCAGGTCATGATGTGGAGTTAAGATAGCTTTCCTCTTTGTGATCTGTGGATAAAAATACTATTTAAATGCAAATACAGAGGCATTTATTACAATCGTGGTTATGATTCCAAAGTTATTTAAAAAGCAAGTCACCGGTTGAACATCTCCCCCACCGCCCAGCTGAAGTGCCTAGGTGAGGTCAGGAGCGGCAGCCGTGCCATGGGACACGGTAAGGCGGAGCTTGCTCTTATCCCTAACTCCATCAAGTTCATCAGACACTTCGCAAAATGTAAGGAAGCAAGAACATACTTTGAGGGAGGGGCACATAAATAATAACTAGGAGAGGATGACAAGGAGGAGGAGCTTTCAAGATCTCTGTGAGGGGATCGTTTCTTTCTAAAAACATAAAGATGATCAGGTAGGCCCAGGAGGGATTCAAGTGTCTTCCAGAGCTTCTCTGGAACAAGGCAAGACCCCTTCTGGCTGTTTCCCCAACTGCGATCAAGGACTATTGTCTTTGCCTTCTTTAAACTAGAAAACAGAGTTGCTATTGTTTTCATTCAAAGCCAGTCTGAATGGAAGCCCTGAGATGGGTGGATGGGCAGCCCCTTCCCCTAACTAGAAGACTGTGGGCCCTAACGTGCATGAATGTGGACTTAACAAGTTTCCCAGTAAATGTTTACTGAGTACAATGCCAGGATCCAAGTCCAAGCCTTGTCCTCTGAGAGCCCGGGAGGTTCGGATTTGAGAGCAGGCACCATCTCTGAAGCAGGGATGTGCCTAGGGTGTGCTCCAGTTTTTCCTACATAGTACTTAGCCACACATGAGCTCCCAGTGGAAGTTTGGTTGTCATGCTGTTGACATGGATGGCCATGCCCCATACCAAGTCATTTTCTATCAATTCAGAGAAACTCAAGGGATTTTTCTAAGAAGTCTCATTATTTACTAAGTGATTTTTTTTGGGGGGGGAGGCTTTATTCTTTTGTACTTTAACCTCCAATAGGTTATCTGTACCCTTCTACATGACTTGCCTTTCAAGATGTATAGTGTGGCTAAATATTAAGGGACACCAGTTTCTTTCATTTATCATTCAATGCCTTATAGTGGATAAAAGAAATGATGCATGACTTCTTCAATTGTGGTCTGTTTAAGACACATCCATCTGCATAGCACTGTCTCAGCCTGGGCCACACAAACTAGAATGTGCCACATAAAGAAGGCCATGCATAGAGGGATGAGGATAAAAGGAGGATAGGAATAGCTTGACCCTCATTCCAAACAATTGGGGAAGCAACATGGGAAGGAAGGAGTCACCTTCTGCTGTGTGCTAGAGCAGTCGCTTGCAATCTGAGTCACATCCAGCCCAGCTGAGAATAAAGTCCCCCTTCCATCGCCAACATGATCTTACTAGAATGAGACTGGTTTCCTTCTGCCTCCAGCACAAATCACTGACAATCTCAGCAGCAAATGCCGACTAGCACTACGGAGTTTTTATTAACAATTGTGATTATGGAGACAGGCTTCAATCCAAGTTGGCGCTGACCAGCTGGAAGACATGTGTTCTATGTTACCTATTGAAGACCTGAGATAAATTAAAAATGTCCCCAGTGGAATAAATCCAAAGCCTAGTGCTTATTTTTCTATAGTTGACTTGGATGTTTGAGGCACCCATAAATCTTTTCAGAAGGTCTATTACTTAAGCTTATCAAAAAGTAGCCCAGGGTGATTCCTTCTGTTCACTTAACCCGCCTTAAAGAATTTGAGGTTTACTCCAAATGTTTCCCCCAAAAAGAGGAAGAAAGGGAAAAAAAAAGTCAGATCAAACACTTTGGACTGATAGATAACATGTGTAAGTGTGTATACACACACACACGTGCACACACATGCACACACATGTGAGCACACATGCATATGACCACACATGCACACACACATGTGTGCACACATACACATGACCACACATGCACACACACGCACGTACGTGCACACACACACATGTGGAAAGCTTTGGGAATTTCCTGCATACATATTGCCACAAAGGAGACTAGCTTACTCTATTTCAAATAAGAGTAATTTTTGCAGCATATTTTTACTTCTCTTGGAGCACAAAATGAGAATTCCATATCCTACTTTTTCTCTTTAGGAACAGGAAATATTCTCTGTGAAGGCAGAAATTCAAGAAACAATTCTATGTTTACTCATTTAAATCTTGAAAGTATATTCAGGAATAATAGTATATTTCAATGTAATTTTCAAATTTAAAAAATCCTTCTTTCCTTAAATTACTTCTTGTCACAAAATTTTGACTACGCGGGAATATGACTAAAAACATTTGTGGTGAAACAATTTAGCCAAAAATGAAAAAGGCAAAAGCATTAAGGCTCATGCCACCAGCAGCTACAATGTAAGGAACGTATTTAGCATATGCCTACCGTCCACTCGCTCACACTTCAGCCGCGGGCTGACAATGCAGCTCTCCAGAGAGGTAGTCATCCTCGACAGAGAGCGGGCATATAGCAACACCGATGACAGTATTGCTCATGTTTGTCCATCGTAGGAAAGCCAAAATTACGGGCAGACATCTTGTTTATTCCTTTATTCGATCATTCATTTGCATTGTCAACAAATACTTGTCAACAGTGAGCTGGAACCAAACACCGTCTGGGCACTAGCATCTGGCACAGAGAAGAAAAGACTCCTTCTCTCCTACTAATTGGAGGAGAGAGATGCTAGAACAACGTACCGGTTTATTTCAGAGAGCAATTTATGGTCCGAAGACCACACGCAGGACCAAGGACTAGAGAATGATAAGAAAATTAGGTGGTGGGTGACGGAGAGTGTTTTACTGGAACTGGAACTCAAAATGGAAGTCCATTTTGAGCAGGTAGTACTGGTTCGGCAGTTGAAATAGCAGATGGGAGTCGGCCAAGTGCAGATCTGGGGGAGAGCAAAGGGAAGAACAGGGCGAAGGTGCTCAGCAAGGAGAGAATCTGCTGTGTCCCAAGAAGAGAGGAACGACCAGCAAGAGAAGGCCATGTGGGCCCAGCTGAACAGAGGCTTGAGGTAAGGATGACGGTAGGCAGCAGCTCCTGTAGGTCTTGACACCTCAATAAGGAGATGGGATTCAACTGTAAAGAGTTTGAACTGAAGGGTTTCGGGCCAACGAGCTAAGTGACTTGATTTATGTTTTATAAAAGATGTTTTGACTTTCTTCTGGAGGACAGAGTTCCAAGGGAAAGCCAAGATAGCAGAAAGGATGTTAGGAAGCTCAAGTAATTATTATTATCATTATTATTATTATTACTATCACTATTACTATTATTTACAGGAATGGCTTTAAACAGAGACTGTGGAGATACAGACCAAAGTGTAGATTAGCGATGCATTTTGGAAGTACACTGAACAAAACTAGTGCATGGGCTGGGAATAGGCATGACAAAGGAATCACATTTGACTTCTACCTTTTGCTCTGAGCAACATGGTGGAAGATGCCATTCGATATGAGATGGAGTAGGCCCGATTAACAGGTTTCAAGAGAAACATCAGTCATCTGTTTAAGGCATCTGCGTGCAATAGTCTGTTAGAATCACCCCTTGAAATGACAGTCAGCAGCGACATCATATGTTTGCATGTGACTCTCCGTCAGATCATTCCCCGAAGGCTGCAGATGTGGAAGCAATGGTGTAAATTTATGAAAGAGATCCTGAGAGTATAGGTGAAGATAGGGTCAAGTAAGATGATATAAAGGACCAAGAAATGTCTAGGGGAGCCCGACAGAGAAAGCCAGGGGAATGGTGTGTCATGGAAATTAAGAAAATTAGGAACATGACAGTGTTCCTAATTTTAGGATGTTTAACTCTTGAAAAAATATAGAGCTTTTATTTGAACCACCATTCTATGTTGTTACAACACAGAGGATAGGAATGCCTCAGCTGTCATAAATCATTGGGACAAGTTATTTTTGTGTCTCTGACTCCAGGTAGAATTTAGAAGGGGGGTCCGTATAAGGTTAGTTTACAGTCATGATGCTTGTTTACCTTTCCTCTGGCCAAGAGGTAATATTTGTGAGAATGGGACTCTATTCTAGCTACGGGAACTGATACAGTGCCCACCAAATAAATAGTTGTTGAATGAATAAATGCATACATTGGGAAGATTGACCTATCTTTCATGGATTTATAAAAGGTTTCCAGAACTCAGAAAGTCACTCAGTTTATTCTCAAGACTTCACAAAGACCTATGCTAAAATGATCCAGACACACCTCCCCTAACCCAGTTGTAAATATTTATGGATGAACCATCGTGATCAACATCACAGAATGAAGCCTCCCACCAAACCACCACACTTTTTGACTTATCCCAGGGAAGCATGAAAAAAGCCATCAAGCACACAGGAGGTACCATGGACACATATGAGGAGAGATGCTGTAGACGTCTAAGATTTATTATAACAATCCACTTGGCTCTGGACTTCCAACATTTTAAACAAACTCAGACAGAGACAAGTTGGTTTAAACCCTCCACAGACGGCTTATAGGTGGGCTGCAGGCACAGACAGATGGGGCACCGGAGAGAGGAAGCTGTGCAAATGCCGAGTGGTCAGAGCACTGGCCAGCCTGGACACCTTCTGCTGGGTACTTTTGTTTACTAATCTCCCGTTCTTGGCAGCTCCTTCAGTGGGGTCACATGGCTTCTCCACACGGAGCTCCTTAATTGCTGCCAGCGGATAGTTTGACCCTTTTCATCCAGATGGCTCAACTCTCCCCAGCACCAGTGATCCTTATGCTCTCTCGGATGAAGCCCAGTTGCCTCATTACTTCAAACAGGGCCCCTTTAAAGAACTCCCTAATGGATATCACCTTGGAAAAATGAAGTTGAACTCTTAAGCTAAGAAAGACTAAGGAGAAAGAGGGTAGGAAGAAGTGAGAACCGTTGGATATCACTCCCCTCTCCCCTTTCATTTCTGGAATATGCATGTGTTTATTTATAACTCATCATTCAAACTAATTATTAGCTGAAGACTTTCAAGTAAAAATGTAGGTCAAGCACTATTATATGGGGTAATGGCAATTGTTTCAGCTTCAGGGAACATGTAAGTAATTGGAACTCACTATTTCACTGACATATTACAGGCTAGCTTCCACCGTATCAGCCATTGAACACATGCTCCCAGACCACCCTCAAATTGACTGCCTTCTAGATTCCCATGCTGAAGAGGGGCTGGGTGTTCAGGGATGACTTTTCAGGTTGGTAGAGTCAGGTACCCTACTCCTACCCCCCTTCAGAGTACATGCAGTTACCACTAGAACTCTTCCTTTTCCTTCGTCTCAAAAATATCTTCAGGGTAAGGAGAAAGGGCAGGTATGGGGGAGGCGGGCCCGAAGCCAGAGGCACTGGGCATGAAGCAATCAGCTCAGCACTCAGGGGCCCGACCATCAAGGCTATGTGAGGACAGAAGCCTGCCGCGCCAGCCAGCCAACCAGAGAAAAGTCAGACCACCCATCACCATCACCACCCTCCAAACCTAGGTGCTGGAGGAGTTAACTCACGATAATTAGGGATAATTAACTATGTGATCAGGAGGCTGCAGGCCCCTGAGCTTTGCAAACTTAGGATGAAAGCTTCTTGCCTGGACCCCTGGGCTTGTTTCTTCCTATTTTGTTTTGTTTCCTTCCATTCTTCTTTCTTAATAAGACCTTTCACCTGCTCCCCTCTGCTGCTCTTCTATCTCCCCCCACCTTCCTTGTGACCCAGTTCTTACTTCGTTCTTTCCCATTTCTCTTCATTTCCCCTACTTCTTCCTAAGAGATGATGGTTAATAGCTCTTTTCTGTACTAATGCAAATGGGTTCCTAGTCTAAGAGTACACATTAAATTAATAAGCAGGCACATTTATTTATTCTGCTCTTATGGCATCTCTCTACCTTGGGAGTTTCTATGTCCCAAGTTGCCATTCATCCTCACTAAATGGGGTGCAGCTTCAAGAAATCGCATTACATCTTAAACCCTGCTCAGACCTCTCGTCCCAAATTATGATCTTTCCGCAGCACTGGTTTAGAGCCTCGGCTGAGTCCTGACAGGCGCTGCCAGTGGGATGGCAACAGGAATCTGGGTCAGACCGGGAGTAAGCTGACCATGGACAGACTTGAGGTTTTTTTTCACGGTGAGCGAAGGAGAGACACAAGTAAACCGCTGTAGTGAGGCTTCCTCATGTGACTTCAAGTTTGCTCCCTTCATCTGGCTTTTCTTGAAATCAATTAGTGGTTTCATGTCATGTGCTCTTTTATCAAATGTTCATTATAAGGAAAAAAAAAACAGATGAATAGGAAGGAATAAATGATGGAAACAAGGAAGGAAGGGAAGAAGAGAAGGAAATAAGGAAGGGAGGGATGGAGAAAAGATATTATTGCAAAGCATCTTCACTCAGAAATCTCTACAATAAATGTGTGATGCATATCCTTGGACACATTCCTAAATAACACACATAAACTTGTGTATGTGCCTCATAGGCATGGCATAAATGAGATTCACTACTGATAAACTACATTCAAAGGTGCTGCCTGTGAAGGGGCACCAGCTTGGGAGTGGCAGGGAAACACGTGTATTGACTCCTGCTGGGTATCAGCTTCCGTGCTTGTCTTCTTTAAGCAAGAAGAAGACCTTGTTGAACCCTCACAACAACCCAGAAAGAGGTAAGGAAATGAAATCTCAGAAAAAGTACAGCATCTTCCCTAAATTCACAGGCAGTTAGTGGCATAGTCTGGATGTGGGCCCAGGAAGCAAAATTCGAATATTGACATTTCTTCTTGAGCTACAGCACATCCTTGTAGAAGCCACAGAAAACACAGATAAGGAAAGATAGTGGGTTATGTTCCTTAATTCTTGCCTCCCCTCATCAGCCCTATAGAACTCAACTGAGGAATGTTATAATATAGTCTGAAGCTCATTTAATAGATAAATTAAGCAAACCAACTACATGAATATAAAAAGGCATCTCCACATGCCTGCAAATACCAAAGCTCCTGAACTGGAGATTGCATTAGTAATAATGGGCTCTGAAGAAGCAGAATGCCCAAGATCAGAAATGCCAGCGCAGTAGCAAAGGGAAAATTGGTTGCATAGCTAAAAATCACATTCCTTCTGTACATTTTCCTTGAAGTCACAATGGACCCCAAAGACAGTAGAAGGGCTTGATTCCAACCTGGCAGGGAACATGTGCCAACTGGTATCATTCTGTCAAATCTGTCTTATAGAATCCAGGATAGAGGGGGCTGAGGAGGAGGTGCTGTGTGTGCCCACATGCATCTGGGGGTCACCTCCAGAAACATCTGCTGCTGGTGTTCCACAATAGTCGTGATGGCGATGGAATGAGGGCCAGTCCTGGCACTCTTGCTTTTCTATGGGGCCAATTTGCATTGTAGATGCCACAGGCTCTCTGGGCCCTCAGGAATATGTGGACTTCAATGTCCAATTTGGCTCTGTTGTGCTCAGTGAGGAATGAAAGTTGCACTTAGTTTAATGCTTCAACATGAGGTGTAGGATGTGTGCTTTCCCCTGCAAGGAACTGGGCTGCTGTACCAGGGATGCAAGGAAGACAGCTAGGCAGACTTGGGACTGAGGGACTGTCTCTCAGACAGGATGGAGGCCATGGAGTCCATGAGGGCTCATTTGGGCACCTGTAGAAACATCTAACACTTGCTCTGTTTAGAAGTTTCCTTCAGAGGGGCGCCTGGGTGGCTCAGGCGACTGCCTTCGTTTCAAGTCATGATCCCGGAGACCCAGGATGGAGCCCTGCATCGGGCTCCCTGCTTGGCGGGAAGCCTGCTTCTCCTTCTCTCACCCTCTCACTCCCCTCTCTTGCTTCTCTTGCAGGTGTTCCTTCTCTCTCTGTGTTTCTCTCTGTCAAATAAATAAATAAAAATCTTAAAAAAAAAGTTTCCTTCAGAAAAGTGACACTGATGGTGTGATCTTCACTGCAAAGTGGGACAGAGACAAATTCCATTAGGAAAGCCAATGGGAGAGAACACATCATTTCGTTATTTTTTTTTTTAAGATTTTATTTATTTGACAGAGAGAAACACAGCCAGAGAGGGAACACAGACAAGTGGAGTGAGAGAGGAAGAAGCAGGCTTCCCGCCAAACAGGAAGCCCGATGTGGGACTCTATCCCGGGTCTCCAGGATCATGACCTGAGCCGAAGGCAGTCGCTTAACCAACTGAGCCACCCAGGGGCCCCAGAACACATCATTTCAACATGTAGACTGCCTCACTCTATCACACATGTCACTTACCCAATCTGCAAACTGGATTATTGGTGGTCATATAAAGATACCTTGCTATTTCCTTACCTTCAGAAGGGGACATTTCCCTTCTCCACATCCCAAGACTAAGTAAGGCTCTAGCTAGCTCTGGTTCATGGCACAGCTCTAGGACCCAGCACATTACATGCACTAAGAACATACCTTGTTTGACACAAAAGATGCACCAGCTCTCAGGGGCTGCTGATTCTCTTCATACGGATACTTATTTCCAGTATTAAGCACACACACACACACACACACACACACACACACACACACACACACACATTCTCGGTGCCCGGTGTTGTTTCTCACATTGGGGATAGAACAAAGAAAAATATACAGTCCTTGTCCCCAAGGCAGTTACCTTCTACTATAAGATAGAGATGCATAAAATAAAAATGTGTGCATATTCCACAAGAATCTTGGGGGACATATGGAAGACATACTTAGAGTACTCTGGGGGCTAGAAGAATGATTCCTGAAAGAGATGCCTCTGACCTCATTCCCGACGGATGAGAAAGAACTGTCAAGGAGAAAACAGATAGGCTATGACAAGCAACATTAACAACTGAGCAGACTCAAAGGTGTGAGAAAGGTGGTGAGTAAAAAGAGCTCAGGCAGTTCTTTCCAGAGTGTGAAGTACCAACAGGGGCTGGGACTTTGATGTAGGGAGGCATCAGGTTTTAGAAAGCTTTGTGTGATGAGGGCGTCTGGGTGGCTCAGTCAGTTAAGCATCTGACTCTTAGATTTAGTTCAGGTCATGATCTCAAGGTCCTGAGATAGAGCCCCTCATTGGGTTCCCTGCTCAGTGTGGAGTCTACTTTCTCTCTCCCTCCACTCATGCTCTCTCTCTCTATCTCTCTCTAAAATAAATAAAATCTTTTAAACAAGCTTGTGTGACAAGAAACACTCAAAAGGAATAATAAGGTATATTCTACATTAACCTACTGCCGTTTGTATGGAGGGTTTTGGAATGGAAGGCTGAGGTTAGCAAAGACAGGATAGGAGGCAGGAGACCAGAGTACATCATTACAACAGCTAAGGGAAGAGCTAGTGAGGAATAGGACTCTATCACTGGTGATAGAGCTAGAAAGACACAGAAGAGAGGAAATGCAATTAAGGTATGAAAATGGAAAAACCTGGGATTCTGGCCTGCATTAGATGGAACAAATTATATGCATGGACACACACACACACACACACACACACACACACACACACGGCAGGGTTCCTCAGTCGACGCAGAAAGGAACCACTGTGTGTGGCTTGTTCCTGGGCAGGTCCCACCCAGTCGGGGAGGCAGTATGCGTGGTCCCGTCAGAAGAGCAGAAGGTCATGGGAACCAGGAATCCTGCCACAGGAAGACCGTGGATGAGAACAGGTGACGCCCAAGGTAGAACCCCACTCAGGAATGGCCACTGCTCCGCAGGTTCTCCTGGCCCTGAGGGTTCTTTTGTCTAAGTGAGCAGCCTCCTGCGGTGGAATGCGACTGGCAGGATCGATGTTAAAATAAAAGGTGGGGAGGGCGAGAGAGGAAGAAAACAGCAGCTCAAGTCTATAGAGGTAGGAAAGATTGATCAATGGCCTCAGGAACAATCCATACTAATTATGGTGATAAAAAGCTGTCAGTCAATACTCTGGATATTAAATTTAGTGGATTGGAGACAAAGGGTCTGTTTTCCTTCCCCCACCATTTTATTTATTGAAACACTCAGATACAAATGAGCGTTCAGTGCTAAGATTACATTATTGTTTCACCTGCTTTGAACTGCGAATGCTTTGATAACTGGATTGAAAAAGCTGTCAAATTTCCCTCTGTAGTTTCTATGCAGACGTCTTCCTTCAGCATCGGTTGCAATTCCATTTTGTGAAATCTGACAGTGATACTCTTCATTAAATCCCAGCTGATAGCTCACCTCCCATATCTCCACCGGCTCAGCCCGGCATGCCTCTGTGAGGGGGTGGGGTAGGCATCAGCCCTCAGAGGGAAGAAAGGAGGGGATTCCCTCAGCAGGATGAGAATGAAGCTAACCTAAGGCACCCACAGCCACCGCCCCCTCCCCCGCTTTTGTGGGAGAAAGTTGTGCTTCTATGAATGCAGCCCTTAAAGTCAATCGGGGCCCACATGCCCTGGCAACAGGACATGAGACAATGCAGTCCTAAGAAGTTAGTGGAGATCACTTGCCTCCCGCACCCCCGTTCCGTCCACTAGTTGAGTGGTCACAGAAACATATGCCTATGGGTGCAGCTCAAAAGAGGCTGGCCTCATGCCAACTCAATCTCCTCTACCACCTGGGCCACCTCCTGCCTCATCTCCCTGACTCACTCCCTGCCTGCCACTGAGGGCAGCATTACGGGTGCTGACTGACCTGTGTCGAAATCAATTCCCCCCTCTTGGACAATGAGACCAAATGCATACTTTCTCAATGACACCCTTCAATACTATAGAAAGGTCATAAATAAACTCCATTTGGGTTCACTGATGGCTTCCAAGAGTGATGGAGATGAAGCCGTGGGTGTGGTTATCAACCAGGAGGTTTTCGTTTGGAAAAACTCTTTTATTTCATTAAATGTGTGCCAACACAGACAGAGAAATAATGAAACATGTCATAATATCCTGAGTGTTCTCTTTTTTAAAAATTTGGAGTCCTAGGCTCTCCGACGCAGCCTCCTTTATTTACCAGTTCAGTCCAGTGGCTCTGAAACAGCAGCTCCTGTTGAGGGGAGTGGGACCCAGATTAGTTGATGCCAGGTGAATGCAGGGAGGAAGGAGGGAGGTGGGGGTTGCAAAGCAGGCATTCTGAGAGCTGGTGGTTATGACCTTAAGCTTCCAAGTTTTGCAGCATGAGAACCCAGACCAGTGCACCAAGAACCAGAGGGTTTTACTCATACTTTTTTTTGGTTCTAAGATTTTATTTTCTTTTTATTTGACAGATAGAAACACAGCTAGAGAGGGAACACAAGCAGGGGGAGTGAGAGAGGGAGAAGCAGGCTTCCTGCTGAGCAGAGAGCCCGATGCGGGGCTCGATCCCAGGACCCTGGGATCATGACCTGTGCCAAAGGCAGACACTTGATGACTGAGCCACCCAGGTGCCCTACTTAGGCTTTTTAATATGAGAAAGCAGCTGTCTCCACAAGGGCAGCTCCTTGATGTCTCAGCCCAAGTTCCACTGAGAGGAGATCCTTGGAGTGGGTATCCCACAGTGACAGGACTCAGTACATGGAAAATATGGAGCCACTGGGGAAAAAATCACAGGGGCGGATCTATGAACAACTTCTCCCACTGAGAAGCTACCATGGACAGGTCACTTTACCTCTTTGGTCCTTAATCCTGAACTTTAAAATTTAGGAGATGGGCTGCATCCCTGTCTTACAGTCTTCGTGTTGTCAACCATTAGCAGATCATGAAGGCAACTGGATGATTTTTAACAAGCAGTTTTTTTTGTTTAATGAAATGAATGGGAGAGAATAGAAAATAGCACAGTATATTACATTATAAGAATAAGTCATATGTCATGAATTTAAAAAAAAAATATTTGAAAGTCACTGGATTAGAAGAGCTCTAAGATTCCTTCCAAATGGAATAAAAATATGATTTGATTCTTCTGAATCTCAGAGGCCGCCAACCACCAGCTTTCAGCCAACGACCGGCTCAGGAGAGAGTTCCAAGCTCTGTTCCCTGGTCAGCAGAGCTCTCCCCCCTTTATCTTTCATTTACAATTTGATTTTACAATGTTGCTACAATTTCAGTTTCGATAACATGGAGTTAATTAAGACATGATCTCTAAAAGGCAGGTTGTTACGAGGAGATAAGCAGCAGCTTCTGTAGGCAATAAACAGCTGGTTCTCCTGCCCAGCTTCTGGGGATTGCTGCTTTTATAAAGAAGACAAAACTATCGCTCCAACTAAATGTAAACATAAAGTTCTTGTGAATATTTAGCAGATCCCACAGACATTGCTCTGGTTGTGATCAAAACAATCAAGACTGTAGGAAAGCAGGGCTCCATGTACACGTTGCACAGGTTGTCCACTGCACAAAATCTGGCCAAAGGGTGCATGAAGGGCTAAAATTCAAATATGGCCCAAAGTTGGGGTTACATCTCCTGATCTAATCTGCAGAAAGATGCTATAGGTTTAACAAGCCTTGTACTTGTAGACCACGTTAGCCCACTAGTGTATGTTTTCTACTTCTTTTGTTTTTTTTAAGATTTTTATTTATTTGACGGAGAGAGAGATCACAAGTAGGCAGAGACAAGCAGCGAGAGAGGAGGAAGCAGGCCCCCTGCCGAGCACAGAGGCTGACGTGGGCCTGGATCCCAGGACCCTGACCTGAGATCATGACCTGAGCTGAAGGCAGAAGCTTAGCCCACTGAGCCACTCAGGCGTCCTCTTTTCTACTTCTTAAAAGCTAGTCACATAGGCTAGCTGTCACCTGTGGCTAGAACTGAAATCAAGATTGAAAAACCATAGCCACAGTAACAGCATTATTCAGAAAAGGACCATCTTCTGGAAACAACTGAGGCTTGTGGTCTGGAGCACAGGTCTCAGTAATTCTGGCATTTGGGTAACAAGTACAGCCCACAAAGAGAATTTCCAGTTCATCATACACAGATGTAGCCCTCTTTAAAAGAAAGGAACAGATATTGCAAGTGTCAGAATGAATATCCTAAGGGAGATGGTTGTAATGGCAAAGAATCTCCATAGGAGTCCTTAAAATAACGGACCACCTCTTTGCATTTAAGACATTATTTGAGTTTTTACAAATGAGTCACAATTTAGGGGAGAAGAGGTTAATTGCATAAATTAATGCATGTAACTTCACACACAATGTTACACTGTTTTGTCTTTGATTTGTAGGAAGGAGGCATTATTATCCTTTTTTTAAAAAGATTTATTTATTTATTTGACAGATAGAGAGAGAGATCATAAGTAGGCAGAGAGGAAGGCAGAGAGAGAGAGGAGGAAGCAGGTTCCCCACTGAGCAGAGAGCCTGACGCGGGGCTTGATCCCAGGACCCTGAGATCATGACCTGAGCTGAAAGCAGAGGCTTTAACCCACTGAGCCACCCAGGTGCCCTATCATTTTTAATTTTTGGTCAACTGCCTGTATAGCTCCCCATGTTTTCACAGTTACTAAATTTAAATCAGCCAACACCTCATAATTGAAGAGTATTCTAGCCGTTTTCACTTTCCAAATCATGACACATTTCTTTCTAGTGGGCTCAATGGATATTCGAGACAACAAATATAACACGACATTTACTGCACATCTTTCTTTGTATTAGTTGGGCAAAGGGGGAACTGGTAGAGAGAAAATTTAGGCTGTAGGCAAGTCTATGCAGCAGTGTAAGCTTTGACTCAACTGTACAATGAGCACAAGAAATAAGCCCCCTTCTGTACAACAACCAGCCTACCATCTGTCCATTAGAAGGAACTCAACCAACTCAACCAGTGTCAGCCCCCTTTCCCTCCTGACCCTTGAAGGGGGATGGGTCTCTTCACAATTATCCAACTAAAATATAAAACTAATTTTAAGGGGAAAGACCTGTATTACCTATGAGGTCATTCTTCTCATAGGTGTATTTGGAGCCCCTCTTCATTCCAGGGCCAAGACTCATAGACATGATCAAATAGAAAATCTTGCCCAGACTTCTGGCCTGATCTGAAAGCCCATATTGGCATTATTCACTCACTTGCTAGTCACGCCAATAGAAATTACAGCTAAATAAAAGAAATTCATAGAATTGTCTTTAAGTACTAAAAGATACTCTCGTTTCCCTAAGGCTTCACTCATGATGGAACAAGCGGCATTACTGACCATTTAAAATCCACAGTCACTGTTGTGCAGGGAAGCCTGGTCACCTGTGAATATGATCAGCTGGTTCTCACCAGCATGGCTGATAGGGAATCGGCAGCCAAGAGAAGCTGACTCAGGGTCTTCTGACTCCAGGCCCATTCAGACAGTCACTCTACAGGATATTAGATTTCCAAACTCTGTGTCCCTAGCAGGAGGGGGTTGTCATCAACGACACAGCCAGCACACACACACTCTCTCTCTCTCTCTCTCTCTCTCTCTCTCTCTCTGAAGGGTCAGGTCACTTGCTGAACAAGCAGAAGGAATAGCTACATATGTTATAAGCAGACCCTCTACAACCTACGCTACAACCTAGACATAAGAACTTCTGCTTATGGGGAATTCCACTTCTCATCTGGAGGCCTTGTGGATCTAGCAGGAGATAAAACCCAAAATAAGAGCTGTAGCTTTACACCACATGAAACACGTTTAGTGAGCCATGGTGGTGACCCTTGGTCACAATCGCATAAACGGTAGCTACCATTTGCTCAGGGCCTACTATGTGCCAGACACTGTAATAACATGCCTGTAGTCACTGACACAAAAGAGGCAGGGCCTGATCTATAAAGGCTCCAACGTCTCTTCTCTTTCCATTATCCTGGTGGGTCTCTGACACTGGTGGCTAGTGGTGTGTTTCCCAGTAATACAGAGATCCAGTCATGAGAGAACACGACTAGTGATGGAGACTGGAAAAACTCGCACATTCCAGCCCCAAAGGAAACACCAGAGAATAGCCTAAGTCCTGAAGACTGCAATCTGAGGGCCTTCCATCTTCCTTCTGATGTCCCCTCCTCCGGACCTTCCACATAGAACTCTTTGGTAGCCTATCCCTCTCCTGGCAAGCTGGCTTTTCCACCAACGGTGTGATGATTTATGGCCTGGTAAATGTCGACTCCCCTCCTGGAAGCCCTAGAATAAGGTGGCCAGGGAGATGAAGACTGAGGAGACAGTGAGGACAAAATTCAGAGCTTATTGCTGGCCGAGCAGAGCCTGATTGCCCCTTGATGGTCAGTAATTAATTGCTCCACAGTGTTGGATCCCAGACTGCAGAATCGTGCCTTCTGAATAGACCCTGGAGGGCGGGGGGAGTTACATTGCTTGTAAGGTCATTAAGAGAATATTATAAGTAATACTCCATGACTCCCTCATTAAATACTAAGTGAGTCATTCAATCTTGGGGTTCTATTTCTATTCCCCTTTCTAAATGCAACTTTAATGATTTAAAATCCCTTCAACCCAATTACAGCCCTGTATTCTGATTAGGAACTCTCGCCCATTGTGAGCAGGAACCATTATCCAGCAGCCTATAGCAAAATTAGCACCTAGAGAGGTTGCACTAGGAAATAAATCTTTCCTTGACATTTCAGGACTGATTCCCGGCCAATTACAACACACTCTGCTACTCTGGTGATGTGTAACAGAGTTGCTCCTTGCAGTCAAAGGCTGCTGGTCAGAAAGAAAAAAAAAATCATTCTGAAAAAAAGAAAGCCTAAAAGTTAAGAGGGGCAAATGTCTGTCAGTGGTATTGAAGGAGGAGGAGGAGGAGGAGGAGCAGGCTTGAGATAGTCTGTCCCTCCACAGGACCGCGCTTTGTCACAGAGGAGCTATGGCAAATGTAGGGGGCTGACAAGAAAACAGGAAGGGATTAGGAAGTGACATCCCACCGCCTCCTAATGACCATTAGTTAGGATAGTAGTAACCTCGACCATTTCAAAGGCTGACACGAAAGAAGAGTCTCTGGTTCAGGTGTTTCTGCTCACGAGAAAGAAGAGTCTCTGGTCTGGGTGTTTCTGCTCACGAGATAGGACTGGGTCTACCATGGGCTCTGCTCAGAGCGGTCATTAAGTGGGCCAAAACTGATGAGGTTTCCTCGGTTTCTTTCTTTCTTTTTTTTTTTTTTTCTTTTTAAAATTTTATTTTTTTATTTGACAGAGAGAGAGAGAGATCACAAGTAGGCAGAGAGGCAGGCAGAGAGAGAGGAGCAAGCAGGCTCCCTGCTGAGCAGAGAGCCCAGTGTGGGCCTGGATCCCAGGACCCTGAGATCATGACCAGAGCCAAGGCAGAGGCTTTAACCCACTGAGCCACCCAGGCACCCCCTTCCTCAGTTTCTAAAGTGAGTCTTCTATTATGGCCTTGCTTAGCAAAAAAGAGCCGGCAGAAGGTCTGAGAGTGGCATGCGTAACCACAGCAGTGAGAGACACATGGTCATCCTCTGATTCAAGGACAACTGGAGAGAGATTCTTTTTTTTTTCAGACACAAGAGCACATGATCGAATGGAGAACACTGGTTGAAGTGGACAGGGGACCTCTGTGACATGCATTCCCGCTCTATCTCTTGTCTTTTATGTTCTTTATTAAAATGTCAGCCAGAAGGAATGACCCTCAGTTCAGGGATTTTAAATCCATTTCTTTCTTTGCCTTCTGTGGTTAAGATACTGCCTAGATCATCATGGCCATCCTGATGACCATGGCCACCGTGGTACCATGTAGGACCAGTCCCTCCAGAGCCACAAAGAAGATGGTACGAGACATGTTCCCTTCCAAAGGGACCCCTTTGTGACCCTCTCCTGGTGGCTCGAGATTTAGTGCTCTGCTTGACCATTCTGAAAAGAGGCCCCAGGCTGGCTCTTCTTGCACCCCCGCAAATTCGGTCAAGGATGGCAGGGGCAGGGAGAAGCAAACGTGATGCAGAGCCCGGGGACTTCCAGGCCTGCAGGGCAGCTGCCTTTCCCGTGCCCCATTAAAGCCAACCAGGAGACACCAGGGCTTCCTGCTCTGAGAAACATGAGGGGAATGCCGCCCAGGCACTGATTCCATGTTTGAGTTATATCTCCTTCTCTGACACTCCTCTGGCTCACATTTTGAATGTCTCCATCTCGGCCTTCCCTCCCCCTGCTATTAATCTGATGGAGCTGTCATTACAAAGACTCCCTAATTGCTCAAAGCTGATAGTTGTCTCCTTGTTGAGCCCAATTGTAACAAATGCCGTGAATAAACATCACAGTTTCCCCTGACCCAGCAGTGTGCTGGAGAACAAAGTGAGTGTGACACATGCACGCACACAGATACACACGCATACAGACAAACTCAGTCTTCTTAAGCATATGGGGGCTGCCTCATCACTTTAACCTCCCTGACTTTTTTGTTCTCTCACTCTGGTAGTTGCCATGGGAACCACAAAAATAATAATCATCATCATCACAATAAAAGAGGAGGAAAAGCTTGCTGCTTTTAAACTGAAAGGGACCTCTATTTACCAAAACATGGCGTACAGAGCCCTGAACAGATTGCTAAATTCTAAACCAATAATTCACTCCTTCCTAACCCAGATCCATCCCACATATATGGGGCACCCTAAGCTGCTTTGGGGGCCTTCCTAAAGCGAGGGACTAAGATCATTAAGGGTTGAGCCCCTCACAGGGAAAAATGATAGAGAGAGACACCAGAATGACGCCGGCTTACGTCATGCCCCACCAAGAACAGTGGTGCTCCCTATTGGGTATCAGAAGATCTATCATAGTAACGCAGGGTTCCTGAGCCCACAGAGAGCAGGGTAGACCAGGAGGAGCACATGATGTAACCAGAGATCTGGCCAGCCACCCAATACTTTCTTGATGATCTATCATAAGCCATGAGTCGTGCTAGTTCCTGGTACAACACAACTCTGAGGTGTTCATCGTCACAGCCTTCATGGGGTATATCATTCCATGATGATACAGACAAGTATAGGAGCAATTTAGAGTATCACCAGTGCCTACTCAAATGTCTAGTACTTGAGGCATTTGATGCGTATTTGTTAATTAAAAGAAGCTGCTATGATGGGTGAAGCTCAGGGCATAACAAAACTCCTAGAGAGAAGGGTATGTGTGTGTGCATGCACAGGTGTTGAAGAGGGAAACTCTGGAGTAACTGATGACTCAGATGCAGGATAAAGACTCGTAGGAGACAGATGAAGTGTGTTTTGGCAGAAGGAAGGAGAAGGATGTTTGATCCAATGTCTGTGGGATGGCCAGAGAGAGAGATGGAAGGGTAAATTGGTAAGCCAGTCTCTGGTTTCAAATCTTGTGTTCTGTCTAGTGCATCGTGCTCTCTGGAAGAGCAGCACATGGGCTCAGTAAACATGTACTACTACAGCAGACCTCTAATGAGTGTCCCAGGCAGAAGGACCAGCATGCAGAGGTCTGGAGGCAGGAGAGAGCAAGGAAGGAAGAAGGTATCAATTCCATGTTACCAGAGAAGAAATGTGGGTTGTAGGGAATATCTGGGAAGGATAGCATAGGTAAGGACCTTAGAGTGGAAGGAGGGGACAAGAAGACATCACATGGTAAAAGAATTAGGGCCCCCAGAACCGAGTTAAGGAGGTGGAATTTCCTTCTGAGCATAAGAAGGAAACCATTGTAAAGTTTGGGGAGGGATAGAATCAGACCTCATTCCGAAGGTTTTTGCTGATTGTAGCATGGGAAATAAACTAGATTTGGGCCAGTCTGAGGTGGGTAAGGTCAGTTAGGGACTGAAACAGTAGTCCCAATGAGAGAGCAAGGCAGTCTGACTTAGCCAAGTGGTAATGGGGACAGAGAGAAGTAGCCAGCTTTGAGTTAGTGTTGAGAAACAGAGACAGAAGAGTTGGGATGATCCCAAGGTTTCTGACTTCATCTTCTAGAGGGGGTAACTTTATGAAAAGTGAGATTAGGAGAAAAGTAATGCAATCAGTTTGGACCTACTGAGTCTGAGATATCTGTGGGTCTCTACATGGACATGTCTTGAGGACACTGATTGAGGGTAAGGGGAGAGGACAGACTAGAACTATTGATTAGGGAGTCATCAGCATATAGATGGCACTGAGGCCCAGGAGAAAGGATGGACTCAGCAATTAA
This sequence comes from Spilogale gracilis, assembly GCA_004023965.1. Lineage (NCBI taxonomy): Eukaryota > Metazoa > Chordata > Mammalia > Carnivora > Mephitidae > Spilogale > Spilogale gracilis. The sequence continues at coordinate 13,499 of PITA01004601.1, read as the reverse complement.
CCCCATGGAGACATCAACATTTCCATGGTTGTCACAAGGAGTAAGGACCCAAAGAACACAGTTTCAGGGGAATGGTGGGTGCAAAGGTTATGTACAGTGAGGACTGAAGTAAGCTGAAGAATTAGAGACGTCAAGTGCAAACAATGCCTAGGAAGAGATAGAACAGAAGCTGGACATGGAATCAAGAAAAAAAAAATTTAGTTTAAGTATAAAGTGGATTTGATCATGTTCAAATGCTGAAGAGAAACAATGAGATAAAAGGCACAGGATAGACAAGGAGATTTATAAAACAAAAGGAGCCAAGAAGATGGGGTAAACGAGGCCACAGCATCACTGGAAGATGGAGTTTTGGATGGGAGGGGAACACCTTTAATCGTAAGAGGACAGAGGATGGAAAAGGAGGAAGACTCAGTTTCAGTGGCAAGAGGCTATGAAAAATCTTATATTATGGCATATGTGTATTTTTTTCTTATTCACTGATTTGTTTAGTCATCCATGTTTTTCAACAAATGTTTATTATGCACCTAGGAAAGTATATACTCACTGAGTACACAGTATACTTTCTGACCTCTTGAAATTTAGAGAATGTTAAGCAACTAATAAAACAGGTGTCATGTGTTATAACTGGTAGGATTAGGAAATTATGAGAGGATGTGGGTATTAGGAGGAACATCTCTAACAGAAATGATGTTTAAGCTGAGCCTTAAAAGAAATTCAGCAAAGGAAGAAAGGCCAAGTTAGAGGTAATGTAATCCTCTGGGAAGAGGAAAGGAAAGTAGGATTAGAAGGGCTAAGCATTATGGAGAAGACTGATGATGGCCCCTATGGAGAATGGGAGACAGAATTGCCAGGTTTTCCATGCAATCAAGGTGAAGTTAGAGATCAAGCATTTATGGAGATACCACACTATGAAGAGCTTTTTGATTTTTCTCCAGCAGCACACAGTGTAAGCTCTAATGATCTAATTTTTTTCTGGGATTTCATTTTGCCAGGATAGTATGGCACAAGGGAGGTGGGAAAGGACACGGAAGATATCAGCAACAGCAGACGTAGTCATGGATGGCTACATCAAAGCTAGATGGGGAAGGAAGTGAAGAAAAGATGAAATCTAGAGGTTGAGAGGAAAACAATGTGTTCAAAGCACCTTAGGTTTCATTGAGGTCAAAGAAGGGAAATAACTGCATGAGCAAGCTGAGACAGGCCAGGTGGTTGTGGTCAAAGCATACAATACAGTGACTGAGGAGTGAGGGCTCTGGGCATGATCATGAACTTCAGAGGAGAAACATGGCTGGAAAGCTGAAATGGAAGGAATGTGAATGAAGCTCTATAGATGGAAAGGTAAAAACACTCAAAGGGCAGAGTGCTTGCTGGGTCATTACCAAACATGGCACGATGCAGGTATCAACAGAGGAAGACTGGGATCCTCAGGAGAAACCTTCTCTTTGCCTCAGTTTTCTTAATGGTGCAATACTCTCTTTGCCATGGGATGGGTGTGAAGGACAGCAGAAACAACCCAGGGGAAGGGTCAACTGCTCTGCATATACAGACCATTTTAAGACATATAGCACATCGTTTAAATATTTGCCTTATTCTGGAGTCAAAATGCTTACTTCACAGCCTCACCATTTCATTTATTAATGTGGTGTCCTCAGTCAGAGCTTCATTGCCGTTGTCTGTGAATGAGATTAATAATGTCACCTGCCCTCAGAGGTTGTGATGAGGATTACATGAGACTACACACACACACACACACACACACACACACACACGCAGAGAGAGACAGAGACAGAGACAGACAGAGAGAAGAGCTTAGCATACAATAAGGTCTCTAGAAAGTGTAAGTGATACAGGGGTCCGCTGTGCCAGTCACTGAGATACTTTCTGCCCTATTTGGAAGGTTATTTCGAATGTTCCATTAGACAAGTGTTGGTAGGCTTCAAGAGCTGCTCTGTCTTTGAAAACAGTGTTTATCCTGTTGGAAAGTGAAGGAAGGTCTTACTAGAAAAATGCCAATGTGCATCACTATTGGCAACAGCAGTTATGTAGCTTTTAGTTATTAGCAAATTACGTGAGAATGAAATGCTGTGGGCTTGTCGTTTCTGTGGGGTATCTATGTGTGTGTGCTTTGGTTTCCATGTACAAGATGATGTCCCAATGATCCACCTTCATCCCCAAATCTCACCATTTCCAGTACCAACTACATCTTCTCCAGCTGAGAAACCCAGATCCTGTCTTGTCTTCCAGACTTTTCTGCCTACAGTTTGCACTTCCTCATTTCAGTGACCATAGTATTTACAGCTGGGAGCACATTCCTTAGCACCTACCTGCATATTCTCCTATACCTTTCTATTACTGCCTAAACAAAGTGTGTCCCTCTACCATGTTACATAGCCATCAGGGCTGGGTGGAGGACAGGAGACCATCCCTTAAAGTTTTTCATTTTTTCTGCCTAGTGCTGGGCCAGGTGCCTATTCAGAATGCAGGTCCTATTGCTTAATCAATTCTCTGCGTTCCCACTTGTCGTAAGCTACCTATTAGATCTTCATGCAACCTCTCAGAGAAACATCATAGGAAACAAGTACATTTCACAGTTTTCAGAGATTAAAATCCAAACCAAGGACTGTTAGCAAGAGAAGAAATTTCCATGGAGATGCATCGGAAAAGCTCTCAGGTTAAGTAAGGGCCTGTAGGGACTTCCCAGCTCACAGGCAGGATCGGCCAGTGAAGTTTACAGGGCCTGCCCAAACCCATGAGGACAGAGATGAAGTGCACGTAAAAGGTAAATAGATAGATGGCCAGATTCCCCAGCAGGAGCAGTCCTCCTCTGGGCCTAGCCGTTTTTAGCCCAGTGGCCAGCCATGGGCAAACTGCTCCCCTTGACGAGGTAAGTGCATTTTCCAAGCACTGCTGCCTATCCCTGGCTGAGGAGATTCCATGTAAATGCTCAAACCCAGTGATGATCTTTTAGGCATGGGATGTCAGTACCAAGATAAGGCACATGAGTCCTGTTTGCTCTTTGAAAGGCAGTCCAGCTGAGCAGGCCAGGTGGGCACAGCTCGTGGACGCCTGCTGTAGTGAATGCACACTTGGTCACTTCACACTAAAAGATGTCCTATATAGGTTGTAAGCTCACTTTCAGTTGCTTGCCCAATGGGAGGCCAAGGGCAATCAATTTTTTTTTGGTTTTCATCCATTATAAAACTTACCTGAGCTTCACAAGGACTCATCATAATGAGGCACTGAAGGCTTCGGGTCGTGGGTCTCTGAATTTAGTTAATATATGATGAATTCCTGAAACGCGTCCTGTTGGACCACATCCCCACTTAACAACGACATACTCAGTATAGTATGCATTTTTCCCATGGAATCTCTAATCATTTTGACTAATTCAGCAGAATCTGTAAGAAAGCACTATATTTCACAACAACAAAAAAAAAAATCAACTGCCGAAGTAGAGGAGAGGATGAACTTCCAGGAAAATAGTTCATCTATGAAAAACTATTATTGGCACTATTTCTAGATGGAAAAGAAAAAGAATGATGTGACTTCCCCAAATGAAAGGATTAGAAGACCATCTTCATCAGGGTGTAAAATACAAAAGTGATCAAAGCACCATCGTGCCAGTCAGACCCCATCTAACACACTGAGCTCACTCCAGGTGTCAAGACGGTGCAACCAGGGAAAAGACAGAGGGTTGGAAGCACGTCCCTATTAAGAACTACACATCAGGTATGGGTTATGAACCTGGGAAAGAGGAAGTTTCAGTGCCTATCATGATTGTCTTCACGTGTGTGAGTGAAGACTAGCCACGCAGAAGAGAAGTTAGTCTAACTCTATTTTAGAACTCAATGATTTATCCAGAGATTTGGAGACAGAAATGTGCATGTGCGTGCACGCGCACACACACACACACACACACACACACACACACACACAGGCACAACTTTATAGTAACTAACAATAGAAATGGCTTCCCCATAAGATAGTACAGTGATGACAGCATCAACAGCCACAATAGTGACAGGGACAAGTGCACATGGGGGCACAGTGGGGGAGTATTTGAGAGTTCTCCGAACGTCTTAGAGCTTATACATGCTGATGTTAGGATTCAAACTCAGGTCAACTGATTCTAACTCCTAAGCTCATAGCACTTTTACTACCTCCACACCTACCTCATAGAGCTGTGATGAGAATTAAGGAGGATGAGGCAAATAAAGCCCTAAAAGGCAGCCGAAGGTGGGTGGCATTCCATAATGTCATCATTATGTGCTACAGATATCACCTAGTAGAAGGATGGGCTCGTGGTTCCCTAGCAGGAGCACCTGCCTTCTGAGTCGCACTGCCTCTCGGCTGTGGCATCTCACCGAGCAATCCTCCCTGTGATGAGCTTACCCAGGAGGCTGTTGGTCTCAGGACCATGAAAGGGTCAAGCGTATCTCTCTGCAGAGTCAGCTCAGACACCCTTCAGGTTCTGCATTTAATCCTAAAGTTGGACTTCTCTTTATTCAAATCCCATTCACAACTGGCACAATTCCATTTGCTGATTCAAAAGGGGGAAAGAGGTTTTGAAAAGGCTTATAACAAAGGCTCATAAGCCTTCCAGATCAAACAGCTCTTAAAGAACAACATTTTGATGAGTTAAGTGTAAAAGAACCAGAAACATACGGATTAAATTCCCCTTGAAATTTGAATGCATTTAAAAATTAAAGGGAAAAGCACTTGGCAGAATGCATTGGGGTCCTTTGCTGAATTTAAAACATTTAGAAAAACGGCACAAGACATCTTTCCCAAATGAGGAAGCTCCTGGTTTCTATCTGGCTTCTGTTAAGTGCTGCTTCCCCTACCCCCATGTCTCTTAGGAGACCGTTTCAGATCCCCAGATCCCCTCCGTCTCTTCTCCCTTGATGGCTAATTGCTAATTAGCAAGGTATTTGTGTGCTGGAAGAAGCAGTTCATTTTTGAAATGGCTGGAGCCCGCTGCATGGTCATCCTCCTGCACTCACCCAGCTCCCTACTCAGGTGGGCCAGTGCGTCAGAGCAGGCAGCGGCCAGGGCAGCTCAGAGGGACGCTCTAGGTGGCATGCTAACTCCCCTGCCATTGCTTTGCCAAGGGGTAAGACCCTGCGCCATTGAGGACTAGCTCCCAATAGCCTGAGCCAGCCTCACCAGACCATGCTGCCCTCATTTGGAATTCTTGAGAGATAAAGCCTATGTAGGCAGGGTCACATGCAGAGATTAAACTGGATTTAGCAGGGAGACAAAATACTGTTACACTTAATGTGTCTATTTGGCCTGCCCAGGGGATCCAGCGTAGTGGCCTGCAAAATTTATACCTCATTCCAAGCAGGTGGCGATCCCTTCGTGTCGGGAAAGAAGATAGTCATTCTTCCATTTGTGTTTATTTTTAGTGCCTCCTTTCTACATTCTTTTTTGGTGAATGTTTGATGATTTGTTCAATGTGTATTAGCATAACAGAGACTGACTTCTTAATGAATATACATATAGAATGGATAATACACTAATTGTATGTATATGTGTGGGTGATTTTTTAGAATTGTTGTTCTTCCTTTTGTATGTTTTTTTTTTTTTTTTTCCTATTGGTTGACGTAAGCAATCAAAAAAAAATTTAGAGATCACTTTCTGGTCAACAGAGTGTTAGCTTTCAAGCAGGTAGATCTTTGCTTCAATTCTGCCTTTGCCACTTACGAGCCAGATCTGACCTTGAGGAAACTTCTTCAGGTCTCTATATCCTCCTCAGTAAAATGAAAATTTGGCCACCTGTGGAGGTTGTGGTGGTTTACAGTGTGGTCTGGATGAGAGCTGAATCCGACGCACTGGCACAGTTCCTGGCTGATGAGGGCTTGGCAAAGGGCAGCTGCCACAGTGTTTTCTTCTTGCTGTTTCAATTTTGCACACATACATTTTCTAAGAACTCTGGGCTTTTACCGGAATCATCCAGTCAATGGAAACAATACACATTTTACATGGTCACCCTGAACGAGAGGGGATTAAATGTGGTGGAGTTTAATCATCTCAGTTTGTCAGTCATCGGCTTCATCAGTAGATGTGTATAAAGATTCTGATAGGCAAGAACAAATTCTCAGCTTTTTCACACTTTCTCTGAAGGTCTAGACCAGCTCGTGCTGGTTTTTTTCATGTGTTATCAACAAGTCCATGGGACTGGCAACTGTCTATGACAGATACTCAGGTATGGGTTCAGGGCAGGTCATAAACACTGGTATCTCGTGTCAGTTGAAATAAAGAGAACAGTTTCAGCTTGCCAATGACTTAGAGAAATCCTCTCTAGAGGAGATATGAAAGCAAAGAATTACCATCCACTCGGAATCATTCAAGAATCTCTATTATGTATTGGAACAAACCGCCAAGCAAATGTGAGGGATAATGAAGATGTGGGGGGTAAAAACAACATCAGAAACACCCCTGGGGTGCCTGAGTGACTGCAGTCAGTTAAACTTCCGACTCCTGGTATAGGTTCAAGTCATGACCTCAAGGTCAGGGGATCGAGCCAACTCAGGCTCTGTCCTGAGTTTGCAGTCTGCTTGGGATTCTCTCTCTCTCTCTCTCTTTCTCTCTCTCTCTCTCTCTCTCTCTCTCTCCCTTTACCTGCCCCTGCTCATGTGCACTCTCTCTCTCTAAAATAAATAAATCAATCTTATTAAAAAAAACAAACAAACTGACAATAGGATGTGATGAACATGGTGGCAAGTTCTGCTTGTTCACAAAATCGTATTTACTCATCCAGAAAATCCTACTGGCTAGGTATTGCTGTTAATGAACTTATAAATGAGGGCACAGAGGTTGAGGGAATAATTCCAGACTCCTTGAAAAATGTGCCTCAAAATTGTTGAATCACGGGGCGCCTGGGTGGCGCAGTTGGTTAAGCAACTGCCTTTGGCTCAGGTCATGATCCCAGAGACCCGGGATCAAGCCCCACATCGGGCTCCCTGCTTGGCGGGAGGCCTGCTTCTCCCTCTCTCGCTCCCCCTGCTTGTGTTCCCTCTCTGGCTGTGTTTCTCTCTGTCAAATAAATAAAATCTTTAAAAAAAAATTGTTGAATCACTATATTATACATCTGAAGCCAATGGGACACCGTTGCCTATACTGAATTAAACTTTTAAAAATTTTAAACTTTTTTTTTTAAGGCATGAATGATGGTAGGTGCTGAATCATGGGTTTGGACATGATTGACAAAAATAACTGAAAATATTTTAACAAAATATCTAAAATTCTGTCAAGATTTATATTTAAAAGTATGGAGGTATATGTAAGAATGCTTTGATAGGGATACTAAAGTAATAAGGAGGGGCGCCTGGGTGGCTCAGTTGGTTGAGCGACTGCCTTCGGCTCAGGTCATGATCCCGGAGACCCGGGATCGAGTCTCACATAGGGCTCCCTGCTCCGCAGGAAGCCTGCTTCTCCCTCTCTCATTCCCCCTGCTTGTGTTCCCCCTCTGGCTGTGTTTCTCTCTGTCAAATAAATAAAATCTTAAAGAAAAAAAAAGTCATAAGGAATATGAAAAAAGAAAAAGAGAAGAAAAGTTGGTCCCACCAAATTAAGTTCATATCCCAAATCCTGTAATCCCTCATGGCAAATTATACCTGGATAACTATAAATTATCATTTCACAAATTATCTTGCTTCCACATAGAGCTTATAGCCAACTGAAATTATCTTGCTAACTCATTTACATACTAGTTTTCTAGATCCCTGCTCCAGACTGACCAACTTGCCGCCCTGGCGTTAGCTCTCCACAAGTCATGGTGTTGATTTAGAGTTTATTTCTCCAAACTCGGACCTCTGTGGGGAGCCAATAAAACCTGTGGTCTCAATGTAAGCAAATGAAGTTTTATTGGGACACCGTCATGCCTGTTTCATTGCACATTATTCATAGTCACTTCTGTGCTCAACGGCAAAGCTGACTAGTTCCAGCAGAGATTGTATAGCGACAAAAATATAAAGTATTTACTACTTATTTGGCCCTTTATGGAAAAAGTCTGTTGACCTCTGGTTCAACAATAATCAAGTAGAAGTTATAGATGAAGAAAAGAGATATTTAGCAAGGAGGACTATTGCTTACAACACACTTAAGTTGTAGGACAGCAGTTTCTATAATGCATACTCATTAAGTCAGATTAATGCAGCTACTTAGGATGTAATGTATGGGGTAGTCAATACTATTGTGTCTGTTGTTAAAAAAAAAAAAAGAAATGATGAGAGCATGTCATTGATTACATACTTACCAATGCTATCAACATTTACCTTAGTTCAGGTAAATGCCACAAAGTTAAAGGTTACCTATTGCATTAAAAAATTATATTTTCAGCCAATTATTAATCATTTTAAGGCTGATTAAGACCTTTTCTGTGCTTTCTTTTCTCTCCTGATCCCCACCTTTAGGTGTTTCACTTTTTTTCAGATTTCTAAGGGGAGGGAAGGGGTTGGAAAGAGTCATCCTTGAAGAACTCATAAACATTTCTGGAAAAAGACTGTGCCAAAAAATGTCTTTCAAAATAATGAATAAAATTTTATTTTTAGATTTCTGTGTAGATTGCAATTATCTATACTCTCCTGGCTATGAATAGCTTAGAAAATCTAGAGCTGTTCAGAGATGACAGGTCTTTGAATACAGCCCCATAAGAAATTCTCTTCTTCCTTAAATATACACATGTATAAAACATCCAATAAAAGAGAAAATCTTTCACTATGCTAAGAAATGCAATATTAAACTGGGAATTCCATTGGAAATGATTCTACACCAATGAGTATGAACTTTTGCTGTGCCCTCCCCAAAAATCCTGTTTTACCTCAGTTTTACAAAATACATGCTTACATTTTAATGCTGATGAAGTAGAAATATATCTTACAATTTGTATGTATTTCCAACTCCTCCCGACCCCCAAGAGGTGTTTTTAAATTGACAACACCTTAAGACTGGACTGTCCCTCCAAATCAACAAAATTTATTTTCCTGGGAAACCAAGAGTGACTTGTGGAAACTCGGTTTTCATAAAATAGCTTCTCTGTAATTGATCCCTGTTGCTACTCTAACAGGTCCAAGATGTGGAGCTCCGTATTTCTTCATAAGCCCTAAATTCTGAGACAGGTATCTCCACCCACCTATCTGATGAGTACGTGCATGGGCAATGATGGCACCCTGAAAAATAAAACACACCCGAATCTCAGAAACAAGGCTTGTTGCCACCAGTGCCAAATGGTCTCTAAGCCTGTCATGGACTTCGTCCCCTCATGCTTTTTTGCTTCTAAAGGCCTACCAAGATCATTTTAAAACAAAATCACTGAGTCTGTGCCTTGTTTTCCAAACAATCCATCATCCTATGGCCTACGGGAAAATTAGTTGAGGGAGAATCTGTGTGGAGAGATAAATCTTTCTGTGACATTTCAAGACTCATCAACAGCCAATTAGAAGGGCCACTGGGACAGTGGCCTGCTAGCACACATTCAAATCATGTTAATCCCCCACAAAGTCCTTCAAGAAACCTCTTGGCAGGCCTGCAGGGTTCTCTGCAGTCCTGACTTCGTGGGAGAACAGGTGTGTGTATCGAAGGATGACTTGTCAAAGGCAGAACGATCTTATGGCCAGAGATGAGCTGTCTGAAGAAACTAAGATGGAATCCTGAGACTGTGCATGGTAAAAAGCTTTTATAGGAGGAATGGCACTTTAGCCCCAGCACTTACTTTGGCTTCTGAATGCAGCCTTGGGCCACACAGGAGCCTGGGCTACTCGACCGATGAATTAATGGTATTCTATTTCCAAACTGAATTGGCCTTAATGGTTAGCTTGGTGAATTTCCTTGTAGGGTTTTGACCTGAAGTTTTTAAAGGACTGCTCAAGGTCAGGGCATTTTGAATCTCTTCCCTTCTTATTTAAGTGGCCCTGTGTTCCTCCTGGACCTTTCTGGAGAGCGGTGAAGCCGTATCTCACTTTTATAATATTCATAGCCTGCAATTTCCAAAGCTCATTGCTATCAGAGGAGCCAGGTACTTTGGAAACTTGTTATGGCGAATACAATGCACTGTTGCCGCCATTGATATCCGCAGACAGTTACGGAGCATTGCTTCCTTAAGTCACATGACATTCCTAAGGAGAAGCAGGACCTCTGCTCCCATTTTTCTGGTTGGATAAACCAAGACCCGGGGAAGACGATGTACATGCCCAAGGTCTCCAGTGTAAATAAAAGTATTTTTACTTTCTTTAGATTCTTTTCATAAATACAAAACTTTCCATTTTGGCTTCCAATTATTAATTCAGAAGGCCACTTAAGTCAGACACTCTTGGCCTAGAGATCTGCCGAACTCTCCGTTCTCACGCCCATGACCCTCAGCCCAGCGGCTCCCGGAGCAAGCGGGGCCAGCGCATCACTAAGCGAGAGGTCCAGCGGCTGCACGCAGCGTGTCAGAGGGCCAGGCTCTTAAACCAGCCTCATTTTTCAGAAATGACACCATCTTCCGGTCTGTTTGGATCTGGCCATAGAGGAACTTTCAGAAAGTGTTTGTCACAAACTTGTTCTTCTCTCAGATGAGTTCCCAGGAGAGAGCTTCTACTTCTCTCACCCCTTCCCCCACAAATCCACACACATGCACTGCAGTGACGAGAAAATGATAACATAAAAGAAAAAACCAGAGACCCGTAGAGACCGCCATGAATCTCTCCTGGGGAGGTGGCAAGGAGATCTACGGACACAGTGTTCTCTCCTGGAAATAGGTCTCCTGTCTTCCGTGAAACTGAAAATAAGGATGATAACAAGAAAGATTTATTGGAGTTTGAAAGGAAGTTCTGACATTACCATAATGGCATCTCTCCTTTCACATCTCCATTTCATACTTCTCTGAAAACATAGCTAAAGGAAACTACTCTTTCCCTATGGTTCACAACAAACGGATTGCCCAAGCTAGCACATACTTTCTCGAAACTTGGTTCATTACTCGCCAACAGAATTACCAAAAGCAACAAATCAGCTTCATGCATATGTGTTTGAGAACCCTTCTTGTTCTAAGAGACTCCTAATTATATGTTTCCTCTGGTATCTACCCCACCCCTCCCTACTTCCCTGCAGGAGACTGAGTAACACAATCAAAGAAGATTCTCAAGAGGCTTGTCATATCCTGGGGTTTACATACATGGTAGTCAAAAGGCAGTGATGTTAATATTGTTTTACAGTATACTGACTGCTTGGGGGGTTTGCAGCCATCTGTGTGCATTAACCCTTTTTCTAAGTCAGGGAGGAGCTGGGATCAGCTCCCTCATGGAGTTTTCTGCTTCACCACTCTCTTGCTCTGCCTGATCATTGATACAGGGCCAGCAGGCATCTGTTATTAGAGAGAACCATATGGAAGGGCCAAGGGCAGACTACCCCAAGATGGGCCACTTCTGCATGCAGTTTATTTCTAGCTGAAATCAGCAATCAAGTCCCAAAAGACTCATGGAAAAAAAAAAATTCGACCTTTCCCCACCCCCAAAATATCTAAAAGTATTTATTTTTTATTTTATTTTATTTGTTTAGTTTTTAAAGCTTTTATTTATTTATTTGACAGAGAGAAACACAGCTAGAGGGGGAACACAAGCAGGGGGAGTGAGAGAGGGAGAAGCAGGCTTCAGACCAAGCAGAGAGCCCGATGTGGGGCTCTATCCTGGGTCTTCGGGATCATGACCTGAGCCGAAGGTGGTCGCTTGACCAACTGAGCCACCCAGGCGCCCCTGTAAAAGTATTTAGATAGAGGACCTGCTCCAGGAAGGGAGCTATCATCATTGATAATTACATTATGATATGAAGAAGGTATGATAGGGAGGAATCCTGCACGACCTGCTTGATCAGGGTCCTCTATGTGCCGCTGTTTCTAAATGGCCCAGCCAACGTTTCTTTACCATTTATACTATTTCATCTTCCTGTGAATTGTATTCCTTCCCTTTGAAATCTCAGACATTCACCTCTTTTCCATAGTTCAGAATGACATATACACCTCATTTTGCCTATTTTTGGAATTTCACATCTGTGTTGATTCCTGGTATGTACAAAATTAAATTTGATTTCCTCCTGTTCATCTGTCTCATAACAACTTAATTCTTAGTCTAAATTACAAGGACATTGAACAGCAGTGCATTTTTTCCCCTCCCAAAACATGTCCTACTAGACTTTGGGGTATTAGGCATCTAGTGATTCTGCCCTAACCGATTCCCATGAGAGCCATTATCAACACTACCTCTGAGCTCTCCAAGAACTGACTCTAGATTTTCTAGGTGGGTGTTGGTGTTGAATTTATGAACACAGAATATTTTATTAGATTCATATCCTGGACTCCTAATGCAAGCCTATTTCTTTGACGGGCAAGCTGGCTACCGTATCAATGTAGAGGTATTTGTGGACCCTTGTGAACATCCTTGTGAATCTGATGAACACTATGAACTCGAATTACAAAAAGAAAATGCATGTACTCCCCCAATCTCTCTCTCTCTCTCTCTCTCTCTCTCTCTCTCTCTCTCTCTCTCTCTCTCACACACACACACACACACACACACACACACACACACACAAAGCAAACAAATCTGGGAAGCTCATGGACCTCCTGAAGCTCATCTGGTTCTAACAGGGCCAGTAAATAAACCTCATTTTACTAGAAGTTTCAATTCTAGTATGTTCTTTCCCCCACAGCCCCATTATAAACATTTAGCATACTCTTTCCCCATTGTCTCATTATAACCATGTCTAATGGATTTTAATGTCTCTTTAATTGTCTTGTACCTCAATCAAATGATTTCCTCACTCGTTTGAGGATAGCAGTCTACCACCATCGTATTTAATTTTAATCTGTATACATGCACCAAGCACCTATTATGAGTAAGCACTCTGGCACCCCTGTGATGGTCACTTTTATGTATCAACTTAGCTAGGTATATGGCCCAGTTTTTCATGCAAACATACATGTTGGGGTTATCAATGTGATTAATGTTCAAAAACCATCTGACTTTGAGTAGATCCTCCTAGATCATCTGAATGGGCCTCACCTAATCAACTGGAAGGCCTGAAAATCAGAGACTTTGGGGAAGAAAAGGAATCCTGCTATAGATAGCAGCTTCAACCCTTGCCAGGAACTTCAAGCCTGCTCTCTTGATGTTCTGCTCCATGGACCTTGGATTTCCCTAGCCAGCTCCTACAATCATGCAACTCAATCCCTGCAATAAACCCCTTAGTATATGTTTATCACTGGCTCAAGTTCTCTGTGTAAACCTTGACTAACAGATTTGGTACCAGAAATTTGGGTGCTACTGGAACAGCTACCCAAATATGTGGAGCTAGCTTTAAAATTGGATAATATATAGAGTCTGGAAGAATTCTTAGGCACATGATCAAAAAAAAAAACCTTTATTTACTTAAACAGATTATTAGTAGACATACAGGCAGTACAGGAACTTTTAGTGAAATCTCAGAAGGAAATGAGTAACATGTATTGGAAACTGGAGAAA